>SZWC01008301.1:50697-94013 GCA_023375785.1 Penium margaritaceum
GTTGGGATGGAAGTTGGGATGGAAGTTGGGTTGAAAGTTGGGTTGGACGGTGGGTTGGAAGTTGGGTTGGAAGTTAGGTTGGACGTTGCGTTGGAAGTTGAGTTGGAAGTTGGGTTGAAAGTTGGGTTGGAAGTTGGGTTGAGATTTGGGTTGGAAGCTGCATTGTATGCTGGGTTGGAGGTTGGGATGGAAGTTGTGTTGGAAGTTGGGTTGGAAGTTGGGTGGAACTTGGGTTGAGATTGGAGTGGAAGTTGGGTTGGACGTTGGGTCGGAAGTTTGGTTGAAAGTTGGGTCGGAAGCTGGGTTGGAAGTTGGGTTGGAAGTTGGGTTGGAAGTTTGGTTGGAAGTTGGGTTGGAAGGTGGGATGGAAGGTGGGTTGGAAGTTGAGTTGGAAGTTGGGTTGGAAGTTGGGTTGGGAGTTGGGTTGGAAGTTGGGTCAAAAGTTGGGTTGGAAGCAGGGTTGAAGATTGTGTGTACATACATACACACAATCTGGAGAGTCCGGTGGTAGGTGGCAGTGTGTGGTCTATGGAAGGGGTTTTGATCGTGTCTCCCGAGTAGGAGTGCGTCGGCAAAGTACTCGGTGAGTGTCACCCATCCCCTAGCGTGTAGCCGTGTTGCTTCTACCCACGTCATTGCATTCTCGCCGTATTCAGCCAGGATGGGTTCTTGCAGTCTTCGGCGAGCCATGGACAAGTGAGAAGGAAGGACAGATGGGACTTGAGGGTCTTCGTGTGGTATGGCACCAAGACTGTCTCGGGACAGGGAATGTGCGTTGGCGGTGTCTGGTGATGATTGGAGCAAAGAAGACCTTCGAGGAAGAGCGTAGTATGAAGGAGGTTGCGGCTGAGATGCCGATGCGGCCACGTAAATTCTTGCGTCAAACAACGAGACAGGTGCACGATGTAAGAGAAATTCTGAGTGGAGGAGTAGGCGCAGGGATGAAACCACGTGCACGGAGGATGTTTTGGGGTGAGCGCAGGTTGTCGTGAAGCTGGCGATGTGACCGGGTGGGTCCGTGTGCCAAGCGAAAGGAGCGAAAGCGGATGACAGAGGAACGATGGTTGATCGAGTGGGCGCAGGGGCGAGACCACGTGCGCTGCGAGGTAGAGGAGTAGAATGTGGCAAGGAGAAAGCGGATGCCAACGCGCCGCGAGAAATCTGCTTCCGTCGTGGGTGCAAGCTTTTGGGAAGCGGGTAGCTAGCTCGTGCAGGTCCTTGTGCTGGTCGTAGATGCTGATGATGAGGAAGCGGAAGCTGATGATAGGAGTGGGCGCAGGGGCGAAACCACGTGTGCTGCGAGGTAGAAGAGTAGAATGCGGCAAAGGGAAGGCAGGAGCTAATGCGCCGCAAGAAATCTGCTTCCGGCGTGGGTGCACGATGCTGCGAAGCAGGCAGCTAGTGCGTGCAGATCCTTGTGCTGGTCGCAGATGCTGATGTTGAGGAGGCCGAAGTTGCTGAAATATGAGTGGGCGCAGGAGCAAAACCACGTGCACTGCGGAAGTTTTCGGCGTGGGTGCAGGTTGTCGTGAAGCGAGCAATGCGACCGGGCGGATCCTTGTGCCGAGCGGACGATGCGGAAGCAAAATGGGAGGAGGATGAGGCAGCTAATGGCTGAGTGGGCGCAGGGGCGGAACCTCGTGCGACGATGACGAAAGCTGATGATGACGACTGATGAGAAAGCGGCATGGATGATGCTCAGAGCGGCTTGAAGAAGACAGATGATGAGGAGGGCTGAGGACATGGGATGAAGGTGATGATGACGCGAAGATGAAAGAAGGGAAGGATGGTGAGGCTGCTGGAGGCGGAGGACGGAGGTCGCAGCAGGCAGGGGTTGGTGAGGGAGAAGGCGGCAAGAGACAACCGTGTGTTCTGCTTTCAGGAGAGTGACAAATTGTTCCCCATTTGGCCCGAGACCGAAGGGCAGGAAGACTGCTGGTGTCCGATGTCCTGGCAGCGAGAGGACGGTGGTTGTAGCAGAAGAAGTCGCGCGACAGGCACAGGCACTGGTCCGCTGATGTCAGGAGAGTGATGGCTTGTTCCCCAATTGGCTTGCAGTGGAAGTAGGAAGACTGGTGGTGTCCGATATCCTGACGGCGGGCGTTGCACTGCTGCTGCTGATGAGGCGAGAAGGCGGTGTGAGGGCGCGGCGCGGCACAATGAGTGAGAAGGCTGATGTCGATGACGCAGATGAGGATGATGAGGGGAGAGAAGGAGAGCGGAGGTGCTTGTGGTGGCTAAGATGATGGGAGGTAGCAGATTGTAGATGGCAGGAAGCTTCTCGGAAGTTGACGGGAGGCGGCGGTTCGGGAGCTACTTGTGGCTGTTGTACGAGGTGAGTCACCGAGTGTTGGCCACGGGCTCGGAATGGGTGCAGCGCTTCCTCAAGATGAAAAACCCTTGCTTCAGCGTGAGGAGCACTTCAAGCGGTGCTACTGATGTCAGCTGCTCATCAAGCGGAGAGGCGCAAAGTGGCGGCAACGGCGGTCGAGGAGTACAGATTCAAGAAGGGACGCAATGGGGGTGGCAGAATGATGACTCGGTCACGAGGCACCAGGTGATGTCGCCTCATGCTCTGATACCATGTCAGAAGAATGCAGGTATGAGAACACCAGTAGCAAAGGTAAGCAGAAGCATCGGAACAAGTGCAAGACCGCCACCAAAGTGACGTAAACGAGAGCGGTCCCGAGGAGTTAGTAGCAGAGCTTGATAGAGGCTGAGATGAGGTAGAACAGGTGTAGAGAGAGAGAGAGAAAGCCCGAGAGTGAGACGAGTGATGACTGGTTGAGGACTGAGCAAAGGAGCGAGAGTGACGGAGCGAAGAGTTGAGCACTGGGAGAGGCTGGCGAAAGGCAGGAGATGCGAAGTGCGAGCAGAGCGAAGACACAGCAGCAAAGCCGCGGAACCAAAGGGGAACAGGATGGGCAGAACTGTTCTGGTTAACTCAAGAGAATGAACATCCTCCGTATAAAAGGACAGAACAGGACAATTTCACAAAACAACGGCTTCCTCTCGCTAGCTGGACGCGGGTGACAGGTGTCACTTTATTAGGGGATACCTTGTCTTTCGATCAAATGGTCACATATCCGATGAAGCATTGGTCAAGTTGGTTTGGTGATGGACCGAGCTGTTATTGAGAACTCGGAGCTAGTCCGAGAGATGATCCTTCTCAATGCCAGATTTTATATTTCTGACAGGAAGTTGGGTTGGATGTTGGGTTGGAAGTTGGGTTGGATGTTGGGATGGAAGTTGTTGTGGAAGTTGGGTTGGACGTTGGGTTCAAAGTTGAGTTGGAAGTTGGGCTGGAAATTGGGTTGGAACTGGGGTTACAAGTTGGGTTGGAAGTTGGGTTGGAAGTTGGGTTGGAATTTTGGTTGGAAGTTGGGTTGGAAGCTGGGTTGGAAAGAGGGTTAGAAGCTGGGGTGGAAGTTGGGTTGGAAGTTGCATTGGAAGTTGGGTTGGAAGTTGGGTTGGAAGTAGGGTTGGAAGTTGGGTTAGATGTTGGGCTGAAAGTTGGGTTTGAAGTTGGGTTCTATGTTGAAATGGAAGTTGTGATGGAAGTTGGGTTTGAATTTGGGATGGAGGTTGGGATGGAAGTTGAGCTAGAATTTGGGTTGGACGTTGGGTTGGAAGTTGGGTTGGAAGTTGGGTTGGATGTTGGGTTGGAAGTTGAGTTGGATGTTGGGTTGAAAGTTGGGTTGGAAGTTGGGTTGAAAGTTGGGTTGGAAGCTGGGTTGTATGCTGGGTTGGAAGTTGGGTTGGAAGTTGGGTTGAAAGTTGGGTTGGAAGCTGGGTTGTATGCTGGGTTGGAAGTTGGGTTGGAAGTTTTGTTGGAAGTTGGGTTGGAAGTTGTGTCGTAAGTTGGGTTGGAAATTGGGCTGGAAGTTGGGTGGGAAATTGGGTTGGAAGTTGTGTTGAAAGTTGGGCGAGAAGCTTGGTTGAGAGTTGGGTTGGAACGTGGGTTGGAAGTTGGGTTGGTAGTTGGGATCGAAGTTGGGATGTAAGTTGGGTTGGAAGTTGGATTGGAAGTTGGGTTGGAAGTTGGGCTAGAAGTTGGGTTGGAAGTTGGGTTGGAAGTTGCGTTGAAAGTTGGGTTAAAATTTGGATTGGAAGCTGAGTTAGAAGCTGGGTTCGAAGTTGGGTTGGAAGTTGGGTTGGAATTTTGGTTGAATGTTGGGTTGCAAGTTGGATTGGAAGTTGGGTTGGAAGTTGGGTTGGAAGTTGCGTGGATGTTGGGATGAAAGTTGGGTTGGAAGTTAGGTAAGAAGTTGGGTTGGAACTTAGGCTGGAAATTGGGTTGGACGTTGGGTTGGCAGTTGAATCGGAAGTTGCGTTGAACGTTGGGTTGGAAGTTGGGTTGGAAGTTGGGTTGGAAATCAGGTTGGAAGTTGGGTTGGAAGTTGGGTTGGAAATTAGGTTGGAACTTGGGTTGGAAGTCGGGTTTGAAGTTGGGTTGGACGTTGGATTGGAAGTGGGGTTCGAAGTTGGGTTGGAAGCTGGGTTAGAAGCTGGATTCGAAGTTGGGTTGCAAGTTGGGTTGAAATTGGGGTTGGAAGTTGGGTTGGACGTTGGATTGGAAGTGGGGTTCGAAGTTGGGTTGGAAGCTGGGTTAGAAGCTGGATTCGAAGTTGGGTTGCAAGTTGGGTTGAAATTGGGGTTGGAAGTTGTGTTGGAAGTTGGGTTGGAAGTTGGGTTGGAAGTTGGGTTGGAAGTTGGGTTAGAAGTTGGGTTGGAAGCTGGTTTCAATGTTGGGATGGATGTTGAGTTTTAAGCTAGGATGGAAGTTGGGTTCGAAGTTGGGTTGGATGTTGGGTTGGAAGCTGGGTTGGAAGTTAGGCTGGAAATTGAGTTGTTATATGGGTTGAACGTTGGGTTGGAAGTTGGGTTCAAAGTTGGGTTGGAAGCTGGGTTGAATGTAGGGTTGGAAGTTGGGTTGGAAGTTGTGTTGGTAGTTGGGTTGGAAGTTGGGTTGGAAGTTGGGTTTGAAGTTGGATTGGAAGTTGGGTTAGAAGTTGGGTTTGAAGTTGGGTTGGAAGTTGGAATGGAAGTTAGGTTAGAAGTTGGGTTGGACGTTGGGTTGGAAATTGGATTGGAAGTTGGGCTGGAAGTTGGGTTGGAAGTTGGGTTGGAAGTTGGGTTAGAAGTTGGGTTGAAAGTTGGGTTGGAAGCTGGGTTGGAAGTTGTGTTGGAAGTTGGGTTGGAAGTTGGGTTGGAAGTTGGGTTGGAAGTTGGGTTAGAAGTTGGGTTGAAAGTTGGGTTGGAAGCTGGGTTGGAAGTTGTGTTGGAAGTTGGGTTGGAAGTTGGGTTGGAAGTTGTGTTGGAAGTCGGGTTGGATGTTGGGTTGGATTTTTGGTCGGATGTTGGGATGGAAGTTGAGATGGAAGTTGGGTTTGAATTTGGGATGGAAGTTGGGATGGAAGATGGGTTGGAAGTTGGGTTGGACGTTGGGTTGGAACTTGGGTTGGAAATTGGGTTGGACGTTGGGTTGGAAGTTGAGTTTGAAGTTGGGTTGAAAGTTGGTTTGAAAGCTGGGTTGAAATTTGGGTTGGAAGCTAGGTTGTATGCTGGGTTGGAAGTTGGGTTGGAAGTTGTGTTGGATGTTGAGTTGGAAGTTGGGTTGGAAGTTGGGTCAGAAGTTGGGTTTGAAGTGGGGTTGGAAGTTGGGTTGGAAGTTGGTTTGAAAGTTGGGTTAGAAGCTGGGTTGGAAGTTGGGTTGGAACGTGGGTTGGAGGTTGTATTGGAAGTTGGGTTGGAAGTTGGGTTGGAAGTTGGGATGGAATTTGGGTTGGAAGTTTGGTTGGAAGTTTGGTTGGAAGTTGGGTTGGAAGTTGGGTTGGAAGTTGAGTTGGAAGTTGGGTTGGAAGTTGGGTTGAAAGTTGGGTCTGATGGGCCAGAAGCTGGCTTGGAAGGTATGTTGGAAGTTGGGTTGGAAATTGGGTTGGAAATTTGGTTGGAAGTGGGGTTGGAAGTTGGTTCGGAAGTTGGGTTGATTGTTGGGATAGAAGTTGGGATGGAAGTTGGGTTTGAAGTCGAGATGAAAGTTGGGATGGAAGGTAGGTTGGAAGTTGGGTTGGAAATTGGGTCGGAAGTTAGGTTGGAAGTTGGGTTGGAAATTGGGTTGGACGTTTGGTTGGAAATTGGGTGAGCAGTTAGGTTGGAAGTTGAGAAGGAAGTTGGGATGGATGTTGGGATGGAGGTTGGGTTGGAAGTTGGACTGGACGTTGTGTTGGAAGTTGGATTGGAAGTTGGGTTGGAAGTTCGGTTGAAGTTGGGTTGGAAGCTGGGTTGGAAGCTGGGTTGGAAGTTGGGTTGGAAATTGGGTTGGAAATTGGGTTGGAAGTTGGGTTGGAAGTTGGGTTGGAGGTTGGGTTGGAAGTTGGGTTGGACGTTGGGTTGGATGTTGGGATGGAAGTTGAGATAGAAGTTAGGTTTGAAGCTGGGATGGATGTTGGGATGGAAGTTGGGTTGGAAGTTGCGTTGGATGTTGGGTTGGAAGTTGGGTTGGACGTTGGGTTGGAAGTTGAGTTGGAAGTTGGGTTGGAATTTGGGTTGGAAGTTGGGTTGGAAGTTGGGTTGGAAATTTGGTTGGAAGGTTGGATGGAAGGTTCGGCACGGTGTGGGTAATGTGCACAGTGACCAACCTAAGGATGCATACGTCACTGACTATGACCAAAGAAGTCCAGTATGTGTGGTCAACTCATAACAGGAGTCACAAATGGTCAGAGGGAGCGACAATGGATTGGGAACCCTATGTAGCGACAATAAAGGACAACAAAATACAATATGTAGTGGCACGTTTTGGCTACTATGCACACCAAACAACCAAACTAGGCATAAATCACTATTCATGACCAAAGAATTTCGATATGGTTGGTCAACGTCCACATCCAATAACACGAGTAACAAATGGTCTGAGGGGGAAACAATGGTTTCTGAATATTAGTTTTCAACAAACAAGTTCAACGACCTTCAATAAGTAGTAGGACAGTGTGGCTACCATGCACAATGACCGACCAAAGTAGGCATATGTACTGCCTTTGACCAAAGAAATCCGCTGGGTGTGGTCAACGTTGACAACTGATAATACGAGTCACAAATGGTGAGAGGGGAGAACGATGGTTTAGGAACACCAGGTATCAACTAGCAATCACAAGGACCTTCAAAAAGTAGTGGCATGGTGTGGCTACCATGTACAATGACCAACCAAAGTAGGCATATCTCACTGACCATGACCAAAGAATGTCACTATGTGTGCTCACGTTTGACAACTCATAACACGAGTCACAAATGGTCAGAGGGAGAAACAATGGTTTGTGAATACTAGTTATCAACTAGCAAGTACAAAGACGGTCAATATGTAGTGGCACAGTGTGGCTACCATGCACAGTGACCAACGAAAGTATGCATATGTCACTGACCATGACCAAAGAATTTCACTTCATGTGGTCAACATTGACAAATCACAACAAGAGTCACACATAGTGAAAGGGGGGAACAATGGTTTGGGAACACTAGCTATCAACTAGAAGGCACACAGACCTTCAATACGTAGTGACATGGCGTTGCAACCATGTACAGTGACAAACCAAAGTAGGCATATGCCACCAACCATGACCAAACTAATTTCACTGTGTGTGGTCAACGTTGTAAACTCATAATACGAGTCACAAATGGTGAGAGTGGGAAACAATGGGCTGGGAACACTAGCTATCAGCTAGCAAGTACGAAGTTATTAAAAAAGTAGTGGCACGGTGTGGCTAGCATGCACAGTGACCAACCAAAGGATGCATACGTCACTGACTATGACCAAAGAAATCCAATATGTATGGTCAACATTAACAACTCATAACACGAGTCACAAATGGTTAGAGGGAGAAACAATGGTTTGGGAACCCTATGTTTTGACTAGAAAGGACAAAGAACTTCGATACGTGGTGGCACGGTGTGACTACTATGCACACCGAACAACCAAACTAGGCATATGTCACTGACCATGACCAAAGAATTTCAGTACGGTTGGTCAACGTTCACAACCCATAACACGACTCACAAATGGTCAGAGGGGGAAACGATGGTTTCGGAATGCTTGTTTCAACTAGCAAGGACTAATACCTTCAATAATTGGTAGCACGGTGTGGCTACCATGCACAATGACCGACCAAAGCAGGAATATGTACTGCCTTCGACAAAAGAAATCCACTGTGTGTGGTCATTGCTGACAACTCAAAACACGAGTCACAAATGGTCAGAGGGGGGAACTATGGTTTGGGAACACTAGGTATCCACTAGCCAGCACAAGGACATTCAATAAGCAGTGGTACGGTGTGGCTACCATGTACAATGACCAACCAAAGTAAGCATATGTCAGTGACCATGACCAAAGAATGTCACTATTTGTGGTCAACTTTGACAACTCATAACACGAATCACAAATGGTCAAAGGGGGAAACAATGATTTGTCAATACTAGTTATCGACTGGCAAGTACAAAAACCTTCAATATGTAGTGGCACAGTGTAGCTATCATGCACAGTGACCAACCAAATTATGCATATGTCATTGACCAATACCGAACTTTTTTCACTTCATGTGGTCAACGTTGACAGCTTACCACAATAGCCACAGAAAGTCAGAGGGGGTAACAATGGTTTTGGAACACTAGATATCATTTAGAAAGAACAAAGAACTCCAATACGTAGCAACACGGCGTGGCAACCATGTATAGTGACGAACAAAGTAGGCATATGCCACTAACCATGACCAACAGAATTTCATAGTATGTCGTCAACGTTGAAAACTCATAACACGAGTCACAAATGGTCAGAGGGGGAAACAATGGGTTGGGAATACTAGTTATCAACTAACAATTACAAAGACCTTCAACAAGTAGTGGCACGGTGTGGCTAGAGTGCACAGTGACCAACCAAAGGATGCATACGTCAATGACTATGACCAAAGAAGTCCACTATGTGTGGTCAACATAGACAACTCATAACACGAGTCACAAATGGTCAGAGGGAGAGACAATGGTTTGGGAACCCTATGTATCCATTAGAAATGACAAAGAACTTCAATACGTGGTGGCACGGTATGGCTACTATGCACACCCAGCAACAAAACAAGGCATATGTCACTGACCATGACCAATGAATTTCAGTATGGGTGGTCAACGTTCACAATCCATAACACGAGTCACAAATCGTCAGAGGGCGAAACAATGGTTTCGGAATGTTAGTTTTCAAATAGCAAGGACTGCGACCTTCAATAATTAGCAGCCCGGTGTGGCCACCATGCACAATGTCTGAACAAAGTAGGCATGTAATGTACTACCTTCGACCAAAGGAATCCGCTGTGTGTGGTCAAAGATGACAACTCATTATACGAGTCACAAATGGTTAGATGGGAGACTGATGGTTTAGGAACACCAGGTATCAACAAGAAATCACAAGGACCTTCAATAAGTAGTGGCATGGTGTGGCTACCATGTACAATGACCAACCAAAGTAGGCATATCTCACTCTTCATGACCAAAGAATGTCACTATGTGTTGTCAACTTTGACAACTCATAACACAAGTCACAAATGGCCAGAGGGGGAAACAATGGTTTGTGAATACTAGCTATCTCCTAGCAAGTACAAAGACCGTCAATATGTAGTGGCACAGTGTGGCTACCATGCACAGTGGCCAACAAAAGTAGGCATATGTCACTGACCATGACCAAGGAATTTCACTTCATGTGGTGAACATTGACAACTCACAACAAGAGTCACACATAGTGAAAGGGGGGAACAATGGTTTGGGAACACTAGCTATCAACTAGAAGGCACACGGACCTTCAATACGTTGTGACATGGCGTTGCAACCATGTATTGTGACAAACAAAAGTAGGCATATGCCACTAACCATGACCAAACTAATTTCAATGTGTGTGGTCAGCGTTGAAAACTCATAACACGAGTCACAAATGGTGAGAGCGGGAAACAATGGGCGGGGAACACTAGCAATCAAGTAGCAAGTACGAAGACATTAAAAAAGTAGTTGCACGGTGTGGCTAGCATGCACAGTGACCAACCAAAGGATGCATACATCCCTGACTATGACCAAAGAAGTCCACTATGTGAGGTCAACATTGACAACTCATAACACGAGTCACAAATGGTCAGAGGGAGAAACAATGGTTTGGGAACCCTATGTTTCGACTAGAAAGGACAAAGAACTTCGATACGTGGTGGCACGGTGTGACTACTATGCACACCAAACAACCAAACTAGGCATATGTCAATGACCATGACCAACGAATTTCAGTATGGGTGGTCAACGTTCACAACCCATAACACGAGTCACAAATGGTCAGAGGGGAAAACAATGGTTTCGGAATATTAGTTTTCACCTAGCAAGTACAACAACCTTTTAAAAGTAGTAGCACGGTGTGGCTACCATGCACAATGACTGACCAAAGTAGGCATATGTACGACCTTTGAAGAAAGAAATCCGCTGTGTGTGGTCAACGTTGACAACTCATAATACGAGTCACAAAAGGTCAGAGGGGGGAACGATGGTTTGGGAATACCAGGTATCAACTAGCAAGCACAAGGACCTTCAATAAGTAGTGTGACGGTGTGGCTAACATGTACAACGACCAACCAAAGTAGGCATATGTCACTGATTATGACCAAAGAATGTCACTATGTGTGGTCAACTTTGACAACTCATAACACGAGTCACAAATGGTCAGAGGGGGAAACAATGGTTTGTGAATACTAGTCATGGACTAGTAAGTACAAAGACCTTCAATATGTAGTGGCACATTGTGGCTACCATGCACAGTGACCAACCAAAGTATGCATATGTCACTGACCATGACCAAAGGGTTTCACTTCATGTGGTCAACATTGAAAACTCACAACAAGAGTCACACATAGTCAAAGGGGGTAACAATGGTTTGGGAACAATAGCTATAAACTAGGAAGTAAAAAGACCGTCAATACGTAGTGACATGGCGAGACAACCATGTACAGTGACAAACCAAAGTAGGCATATGCCACTAACCATGACGAAAAGGATTTCACAGTGTGTGGTCAACATTGAAAACTCATAACACGAGTCACAAATGCTGAGAGGGGGAACAATTGGTTGGCAATACTAGTTAGAAACTAGCAAGTACAAAGACCTTCAACAAGTAGTGTCATGGCGTGGCTAGCGTGCACAGTGACCAACCAAAGGATGCATACGTCACTGACTATGACCAAAGAGGTCCACTAAGTGTGGTCAACATTGACAACTCATAACACGAGTCACAAATGGTCAGAGGGAGAAACAATGGCTTGGGAACCCTATCTATTGACTAGGAAGGACAAAGAACTTCAATTCGTGGTGGCACGGTGTGGCTTCTATGCACACCAAACAACCAAACTAGGCATATGTCACTGACCATGACCAAAGAATTTCAGTATGGTTGGTCAACATTCACAGCCCATAACACGAGTCACGAATGGTCAGAGGGGGAAACAATGGTTTCGGAATGCTAGTTTCAACTAGCAAGGACAAAGACCTTCAATAATTGGTAGCACGGTGTGGCTACCATGCACAATGACCGACCAAAGCAGGAATATGTACTGCCTTTGACCAAAGAAATCCGCTGTGTGTGGTCATTGCTGACAACTCAAAATACGAGTCACAAATGGTCAGAGGGGGGAACGATGGTTTGGGAACACCAGGTATCAACTAGCAAGTACAAGGACCTTCAATAAGTAGTGGCACGGTGTGGCTACCTTGTACAATGACCGACCAAAGTAGGCATATGTCACTGACCATGACCAAAGAATGTCACTATGTGTGGTCAACTTTGACAACTCATAACACAAGTCACAAATGGACAGAGGGGGAAGCAATGCTTTGTGAATACTAGTTATTGACTAGCAAGTACAAAGACATTCAATATGTACTGGCACAGTGTGGCTACCATGCACAGTGACCAACCAACGTATGCATGTATCACTGACCATGACCAAACAATTTCACTTAATGTGGTCTGTCACAAGAAGTAGACACGAGGATAGTAGTAGCAGAAGCAGGCAGAAGCATTGGAACATGCAAGTGTATGTCAGCAGAGTGATGTAAGCGAGTGAGGTCCCAAGGAGTTGGTTGCAAGGGCTGATAGAGGCTGAGACGTGAGAGAGTCGAGGTAGACGAGCTGATGAGAGGAAGTGCGGGCGAAAGGAGTGATGGTTGAATGAGTAAGGAGACTAAGGGAAGGAGCAGGAGCGACGGAGCGAAGAGTTGGGAGATGCTGGCGAAGGCAAGGAATGCGAGGTGCGAGCAGGGCGAAGACACGGTGGCAAAGCCGTGATAGCAAAAGGGAACATGATGGACAGAACTGTTCTGGTTAAACTAGGGAGGGAATGAACATCCTCCGTATATACTACATAACAGGACACAGTAAGTATTAACGGCTTCTTTCCGCTAGCCGGACGCGTTGCGATGTGGTCGCTTATTAGGGGCGGCTCGGCTCTGGTAGAACAGTCGTGACCAACCAGCCGTTGCCAAGGTGGTTCGGTGTGGGATCTGAACCAGTATCAAGAACTTGGATTATCCGAGGGGTGCATACTGTGAGAAAGACCTTGTCGGAGTCATATTTCTGACAGCCCCCCTGCGTTCGACAAGGTATGAATGCGTGAGTGCCTATAGGGAATCAGTGTATAGGTGTCAATGTCTGATGGGGGGATTGACCACTCGACGGAGAGAGAGGATGATCACGTAGCAGAGGTTTGGATTCCACGCTGCTGCCATAAGATTGTGCCACATTGCTGCGACATGTGACAATTCATCGATTATCCTCTGGTAGAGAGTATGGGTGGTGTCACGTAAGCATCTTTTTACGTCCTGCATGGTTGTCGTATATGCCCTTGGGGGACATCCAGGGTTGTCATAAACTCCTTCCAAAAAGAGGGAGAGCTGATACCCACGGAGGAAAGAGTGCTTTGTCTTGACTTGTATGCCACCATACCAGTCGTGGATGTTTTCTACCAACTGATCAAGAACAGGAATGTGTGTCCAGTTGAGGGCTTGTGCTGCCATGATTGTTGGTTGTTGAGAGTGCGTAGCAGTTGCCGGTGTCTGTTTACCAGCGGAATTTGAGCAGGTTTGACCCTGTTGAAGGAGGAGAGGGGGTTGAAGAGGGAAGAGAGGATAGAGGGTGGTCAAGAAGAGAGTGAAGAGCTGCACGAGTCTGCGTGGGTGGAGGTCGCTTGTGTGGAGCCACCAGGCAGATCCATTTGCCAAGCAGATGAGTACGACTGGACATAGGTTGGAGAAGAATGCTGAAAGGAAGGTAAGCGTTGCGGAGGTGGGCGAGTGCTGCAAAGGTTTGGATAAGAGTGGTGCTCATGGGCTGAGAGTGTTTCGGCGTGGGGGCAGGTCGTCGCGAAGTTGGCGATGCGACTGGGCGAATCCGTGTGCCGAGTAGAAGATGATGCGAACATCGGGGAAGCGATGGATGGTTGAGTGGGTGCAGGGGCAAATCCTCGTGCGCGTGTGAAGTTTTGGCGTGGGCGCGGGTTGTCGCGGAGTGGGCAATGTAACCGGGCAAATCCTTGTGCCGAGTAGAGGATGATGTGAACGGCGGAGCAGCAATTAATGGTAGAGTGGGCGCAGGGGCGAAACCACGTGCGCTGATGAGGTAGGGGGATAGAATGCGACAAGGTAAAACAAGGTGCCAACACGCCGCAAGAAATCTGCTGCCGGCGTGGGTGCAGGCTGCTGCGAAGCGGGCAGCTAGCTCGTGCAGATCCTTGTGCTGGCCATAGATGCTGATAATGATTGCTGATGGAAATAGCGGAGGCTGATGATGATGTGGGAGTGGGCGCAAGGACGAGCCGCGTGCGGTAAAGGAAGTTTCGGCATGGGCGCAGGTCGTCACGAAATGGGCGATGCGACCGGGCGGATCCTTGTGCCGAGCGGAGAACGATGCGGAAGCGGAGGAGGCAATTGAATGAGTGGGCACAGGGGCGGAACCACGTGCGCTGCAAAATGATGCTGATGAGAAGAAATGACGAGGAGGCGGTGCGGAAGATGCAAATGATGCAGAGGCTGGAGGATGGAAGATGTCAATGAGATGAGGTGGGCGGCTGATGAGGTTGAGGAGGCGGAGGCGAAGAGGACGAGGAGGACTGATGGCAGCAGATGAGGATGATGCGAGGAATGAAGGCTGATGATCATGCTGGAGGTGGAACGTGGAAAGCAAGGCGAGTGGAGGATGGCGGGATGAGGAGCAGCGCGATAACAGGAGAGAGTGGGACAACCACTTCCTATGCTTTCAGGAGAGTGACGGCTTGATCCCCAATTGGCCCTCGGCGGACAGGAAGACTGGCGGTGTCCGATATCCTGGTAGGTCGAGGAAGTTGGTTGCGGGAGAGGGAGTCAAGCAACGGGCAGAGGCACTGGTCCGCCGATGCCAGGAGAGTGACGGCTTGTTCCCCAGTTGGCTTGGAAATGGGAGCAGGAAGACTGGTGGTGTCCGATATCCTGACGGCGGCAGTTCTGGCAGCAGCTGCTGACAGAGCGAGAGGGCGATGCGGGAAGGTGGCTGAAGATGATGGGTGCAAGCGGACTGAGGATGACGGGGAGGAAGTGCAGATGAGGCTGATGAGGAAAGAGGCAAGAGGAGGAGGTGCTTGTGGAGGCAGGGAGAGATGAGGAGCAGTGGATGGCGAACGGTAGGAGGCTTCTTCGTAGTTGACGGCAGGCGGCGGCTCGAGAGTTGCTTGCGGCTGACGTGGGCAACAAGTCACCGATTGTTGGCCACGGGCGCGGAAATGGGCACGGGGCTTCCTTAGGATGACAAGGCGTTTCTTCAGCGTGGGGAAGTTGTCAGGCAGTGCTGCTGATTGCAGTTGCAGACAAAGCGGAGAAGCGTGAGGCGACGGCAGCGGCGGTAGAGGAATGCAAATGGAAGCGATGAAAGGATGGCGGTAGAGCAACAACGCGGTCATGGGACCCCAGGTAATGTTGCCTGAAGCTCTTACACCATGTCAGAAGAATGCAGACACGAGGATAGCAGTAGCAGAAGCAGGCAGAAGCGTCGGAACATGCAAGTGTACGTTAGCAGAGTGATGTAAGCGAGTGCGGTCCCAAAGAGTTCGTCACAGAGCTTGATAGAGGCTGAGACGTAAGAGAGTAGAGGTAGACGAGCTGATGAGAGGAAGTGCGGGCGAAAGGAGTGATAGTTGACAGAGTAAGGAGACTGAGCAAAGGAGTATGAGCGACGGAGCAAAGAGTTGGGAGATGCTGGCAAAGGCAAGGAATGCGAGGTGCGAGCAGGGCAAAGACACGGCAGCGAAGCAGCAAAACCAAAAGGGAACAGGATGGACAGAACTGTTCTGGCTAAACTAGGGAGAGAATGAACATCCTCCGTATATGCTACAGATCAGGACAAAGCAAGTATTAACGGCATCTTTCCGCTAGCCGGACGCGTGGCAACGTGGTCGCTTATTAGGGGCGGCTCGGCTCTGGTAGAACGGTCGTGACCGACCAGCCGTTGCCAAGGTGGTTCGGTGTGGGATCTGAACCAGTATCAAGAACTCCGATTATCCAAGGGGTGTATTCTGTGAGAAAGACCTTGTCGGAGTCATACATCTGACATGGTCAACGTTGACAACCCACAACAAGAGTCACGAATAGTGAGGGGGAGTAACAATGGTTTAGGAACACTAGCTATCAACTAGAAGGTACAAAGACCTTCAATACGTAGTGACACGGCGTAGCAACCATGTACTTTGACAAACCAAAGCAGGCATTTGCCACTAACCATGCCGAAATGAATTTAACAGTGTATGGCAACCATTTAAAACTCATAACACGAATCACAAATGGTCAGAGGGGGAACCAATGGGTTGGGAACACTAGTTGTCAACTAGCAAGTACAGAGACCTTCAACACTTAGTGGCACGGCATGGCTAGCGTGCACAGTGACCAACCAAAGGATGCATACGTCAATGATTATAACCAAAGAACTCCACTGTGTGTGGTCAACATTGACAACTCATAACACGAGTAAAAAATGGTCAGAGGGAGAGACAATGGTTTGGAAACCGTATGTAGCAACTAGAAAGGAAAAATAACTTCAATAAGTAGTGACATGGTGTGGCTACTATGCACACCGAACAACCAAACTAGGCATATGTCACTGACCATGACCAAAGAATTTCATTATGGGTGGTCAACGTTCACAACCCATAACACGAGTCACAAATGGTCAAAGGGGGAAACAATGGTTTCAAAATATTAGCTTTCAACTAGCAAGTACAACGACCTTCAATAAGTACTAGCACGCTGTGGCTACCATGCACAATGACCGACCAAAGTAGGCATATGTACTGCCTTTGACCAAAGACGTCCGCTGTGTGTGGTCAACGTTGACAACTCACAATACAAGTCACAAATTATCAGAGGGGTGAACGATGGTTTGGGAACGTCAGGAATCAACCAGCAAGCACAAGGACATTCAATAAGTAGTGGCACGGTGTAGCTATAATGTGCAATGACCAACCAAAGTAGACATGTGTCACTGATAATGACAAAAAAATGTCACTATGTGTGGTCAACTTTGACAGCTCATAACACGAGTCACAAATGGTCAGAGGGTGAAACAATGGTTTGTGTATACTAGTTATCAACTAGCTAGTACAAAGACCTTCAATATGCAGTGGCACAGTGTGGCTACCATGCACAGTGAACAACCAAAGTATGCATATGTCACTGACCATGACAAAATGATTTCACTTCATGTAGTCAACGTTGACAACTCACAACAAGAGTCACACATAGTCAGAAAGGGTACAATGGTGTGGGAACACTAGCTATCAACTAGAAAGCACAAAGACCTTCAGTACGTAGTGACACGGCGTGACAACCATGTACAGTGACAAACCAAAGTAGGCATATGCCACTAACCATGACCAAACAATTTTCACAGTGTGTGGTCAACGTTGAAAACTCATAACACGAGTCACAAATGGTCAGAGGGCAAAGAAATGGGTTGGGAACACTGGTTATCAACTAGCAAGTACAAAGACCTTCAACAAGTAGTGGCATGGTGTGGCTAGCGTGCACAATGACCAACCAAAGGATGCATACGTCACTGACTATGACCAAAGATGTCCATTTTGTGTGGTCAACATTGACAACTCATAACACCGGTCACAAATGGTGAGAGTGAGGGACAATGGATTGGGAACCCTATGTAACAACTATGAAGGACAAAGAACTTCAATAAACAGTGGCACAGTGTGGTTACTATGCACACCGAACAACCAAATTAGCCATATGTCACTGACCAAGACCAGAGAATTTCAACATGGGTGGTCAACGTTCACAACCCATAACACGAGTCACAAATGGTCAGAGAGGGAAAAATTGGTTTTGGAAAATTAGCTTTCAACTAGCAAGTACAACAACCTTCAATAAGTAGTAGCACGGTGTGGTTACGATGCACAATGACCGACCAAAGTAGGCATACGTAGTGCCTTTGACCAAAAAAATACTCTGTGTGTGTTCAACGTTGACAACTCATAATACAAGTCACAAATGGTCAGAGGGGGGAACGATGGTTTGGGAACACCAGGTATCAACTAGCAAGCATAAGGACCTTCAATAAGTAGTGGCACGGTGTGGCTACCATGTACAATGACTATGACCAAAGAATGTCACAATGCGTGGTCAACTTTGACAACTCATAACACAAGTCACAAATGGTCAGATGGGGAAACAATGGTTTGTGAACACTAGTTATCGACTAGCAAGTACAAAGACCGTCAATATGTAGTGGCACAGTGTGGCTACCATGGACAGTGGCCAACCGAAGTATGCATATGTCATTGACCATGACAAAACAATTTCACTTCATGTAGTCAACGTTGACAACTCACAACAAGAGTCACACATAGTCAAAGGGAGTAACAATGGTTTGGGAACACTAGCTATCAACTAGAAAGCACAAATACCTTCAATATCTAGTGCCACGGCGTGGCAACCATGTACAATGACAAACCAAAGTAGGCATATGTCACTAACAATGACCAAAAGAATTTCATAGTGTGTGATCAACGTTAAAAACTCATAACACAAGTCACAAATGGTGAGAGGGGGGAACAATGAGTTGGGAACAATAGTCATAAACTAGCAAGTACAAAGAATTTCAACATGTAGTGGCATGGTGTAGCTAGCATGCACAGTTACCAACCAAAGGATGCATACGTCACTGACTATGACCAAAAAAGTCCACTGTGTGGTCAACATTGAAAACTCATAACACGAGTCACAAATAGTCAGAGGGAGAGATAATGGATTGGGGGCCCTTTGTAGCGACTACGAAGGACAAAGAACTTCAATCCGTAGTGGCACGGTGTGGCTACTATGCACACCAAACAACCAAACTAGGCATATGTCACTGACCATGACCAATGAATTTCAATATGGGTGGTCAACATTCACAACCCATAACACGAGTCAAAAATGGTCAAAGGGGGGAACGATGGTTTCGGAAAATTACCTTTCAAATAGCAAGTACAACGGCCTTCAATAAGTAGTACCACAGTGTGGCTACCATGCACAATGACCGACCAAAGTAGGCATATGTACTGCCCTTGACCAAGGAAATCCGTTGTGTGTGGTCAATGTTGTCAACTCATAACACGAGTCACAAATTGTCAGAGGGGGGGACGATGGTTTTGAAACACCAGGTATCAACTAGGAAGCACAAGGACCTTTAAAAAGCACTGGCACGGTGTGGCTACCATGTACAATGACCAACCAAAGAAGGCATTCGTCACTGACCATGACCAAAGAATGTCACTATGTGTAGTCAACTTTGACAACTCATAACACGAGTCACAAATGGCCAGAGGGGGAAACAATGGTTTGTGAGTACTAGTTATTGACTAGCAAGTACAAAGACCTTCAAAATGTAGTGGCACAGTGTCGCTACCATGCACAGCAACCAACCAAAGTATGCATATGTCACTGACTATGACCAAAGAATTTCACTTCATGTGGTCAACGTTGACAACTCACAAGAGTCACAAACAGCCAAAGAGGGTAACAATGGTTTGGGAAGACTAGCTATCAACTTGAAAGCACAAAGACCCTCAATACGTAGTGACACGGCGTGGCAACCATGTATTGTGACAAACCATAGTAGGCATATGCTACTAACCATGACAAACAAAATTTCACAGCGTGTGGTCAACGTTGAAAACTCATAACACAAGTCACAAATGGTCAGAGGGGGAATCAATGGGTTGGTAACACTAGTTATCAACTAGCAAGTACAACAACCTTCAAAACGTAGTGGCACAGTGTGGCTAGCGTGCACAAAGACCAACCAAAAGATGCATAGGTCACTGACTAGGACCAAAGAAGTCCACTATGTGTGGTCAATATTGACAACTCATAACACGAGTCACAAATGGTCAGAGGGAGATACAATGATTTGGGAACCCTATGTAGCGACTAGAAAGGACATATAAGTTTAAGACGTGGTGGCACGGTGTGGCTACTATGCACACCAAACAACCAAACTAGGCATATGTCACTGACCATGATCAAATAATTTCAATATGGGTGGTCAATGTTCACAACCCATAACACGAGTCACAAATGGTCAGAGGGGGAATCAATGGGTTGGTAACACTAGTTATCAACTAGCAAGTATAACAACCTTCAAAACGTAGTGGCACAATGTGGCTAGCGTGCACAAAGACCAACCAAAAGATGCATAGGTCACTGACTAGGACCAAAGAAGTCCACTATGTGTGGTCAATATTGACAACTCATAACACGAGTCACAAATGGTCAGAGGGAGATACAATGATTTGGGAACCCTATGTAGCGACTAGAAAGGACATACAAGTTTTAAGACGTGGTGGCACGGTGTGGCTACTATGCACACCAAACAACCAAACTAGGCATATGTCACTGACCATGATCAAATAATTTCAATATGGGTGGTCAATGTTCACAACCCATAACACGAGTCACAAATGGTCAAATGGGGAAACAATGGTTTCGGGATATTAGTTTTTAACTAGAAAGTACAACGACCTTCAATAAGTAGTAGCACGGTGTGGCTACCATGCAAAATGACGGACCAAAGTAGGCATATGTACTGCCTTTGACCAAAGCAATCCGCTGTGTGTGGTCAACGTTGACAACTCATTATATGAATCACAAATGATCAGATGGGGGAACGATGGTTTGGGAACAGCAAGTATCAACGAGCAAACACAAGGACCTTCAATAAGTAGTGGCATGGTGTGGCTACCATGTACAATGACCAACCAAAATAGAAACATAGCACAGACCATGACCAAATAATGTCACTATGTGTTGTCAATTTTAATAACTCATAACACGAGTCACAAATGGTCAAAGAAGAAGAAACAATGGGTGGTGAATACTAATAATTGAGTGGCAAGTACAAAGATCTTCAACATGTTGTTGCATGGTGTGGCTACCAAGCACAGTGACCAACAAAAGTATGCATATGTCACTGACCATGACCAAAGAATTTCACTTAATGTGGTCAACGTTGACAACTCACAAGAAGAGTAAAAGATAGTCAAAGGTGGTAACAATGGTTTGGGAACACTAGCTATCAACTAGAAAGCACAAAGACCTTCATTACACAGTGACACGGCATGGCAGCCATGTATAGTGACAAACCAAGTAGTGGCACGGGGTGGCTACCATGTACAATGACCAACCAAAGTAGGTATATGTCACTGACCATGACCAAAGAATGTCACTATGTGTGGTCAACTTTGACAACTCATAACACGAGTCACAAATGGTCAGAGGGGGAAACAATGGGTTGGGAGCACTAGTTATCAATAAGCAAGTACTTCAACTTTGACCACACACTGTCAAATTCTTTTAGTCATGGTTAGTGTAATATGCCTACTTTGGGTTATCACTGTACGTGGTTGCCACACCGTGTCACTACGTATTGAAGGTCTCTGTGGTTTCTAGTTGATAGCTAGTGTTCCCAAAGAATTGTTACCCACTCTCACTATCTGTGACTCTTGTTGTGAGTTGTCAACGTTGACCACATGAAGTCAAATTCATTGGTCATGGTCAGTGACATATGCATATTTTGGCAGGTTATGTGCATGGTAGCCACACTGTGCCACTACATATTGAAGGTCTTTCTACTTGCTAGTCGATAACTAGTATTCACAAACCATTGTTTCTCCCTCTGACCATTTGTGACTCGTGTTATGAGTTGTCAAAGTTGACCACGCATAGTGACATTCTTTGGTCATGGTCAGGGAGACATATGCCTACTTTGGTTGGTCATTGTACATGGTAGCCACACCGTGCCACTGCTTATTGAATGTCATTGTTCTAGCTAGTTGATACCTGGTGTTCCCAAAGTATCGTTTCCCCCTGTGACCATTTGTGACTCGTATTATGAGTTGTCAGCGTTGACCACACACAGCGGATTTCTTTGGTCAAAGGCAGTACATATGTCTACTTTGGTCGGTCATTGTGCATGGTAGCCACAACGTGCTACTAATTGTCGAAGGTCATTGCCCTTGCTAGTTGAAAACTAATTATCCAAATCCATTGTTTCCCCCTCTGACCATTTGTGACTCTTGTTCTGAGTTGTGAACTTTGACCATCCATACTGAAATTCTTTGGTCATGGTCAGTGACATATGCCTAGTTTGGCTGTTCGGTGTGCATAGTAGCCACACCGTGCCACCACGTATTGAAGTTCTTTGTCCTTTTTAGTCAATACATAGGGTTCCCAAACCAATGTCTCTCCCTCTGACCATTTGTGACTCGTGTTATGAGCTGTCAATGTTTACCACACATAGTGGACTTCTTTGGTCATAGTCAGTGACGTATGCATCCTTTGGTTGGTCACTATGCACGCTAGCCACACCGTGCAACTACTTGTAGGAGGTCTTTGTACTTGCTAGTTGATAACTGGTGTTCCCAACCCCTTGTTTTTCCCTATGACCATTTGTGATGCGTGTTATGAGTTTTCAACGTTGACCACACAATGTGAAATTCTTTTGGTCATGGCCAAACTAACTTCACTGTGTGTGGTCAACGTTGAAAACTCATAATACGAGTCACAAATGGTCAGAAAGGAAGAAAATGGATTGGGAGCACTAGTTATCAACTAGCAAGTACAACAACCTTCAATAAGTAGTAGCACGGTGTGGCTACCATGCACAATGAACGACACAAAATAGGCATATGTACTGCCTTTGACCAAAGAAATCCGCTGTGTGTGATGAGCGTTGAGAACTCAATCTACGAGAAACAGATGGTCAGAGAGGGGAACCATGGTTTGGGAACACCAGGTATCAACTAGAAAGCACAAGGGCCTTGAAGATGTAGTGGCACAAAGTGGTTACCATGTACAATGACCAACCAAAGTAGGGATATGTCACTGACCATGACCAAAAAATGTCACTATATGTGGTCAACTTTGACAACTCATAACACGAGTCACAAATGGTCAGAGGGAGAAACAATGGTTTGTGAATACTAGTCATCGACAAGCAAGTACAAAGACCTTCAGTATGTAGTGGCACAGTGTGGCTACCATGCATAGTGACCAACCAAAGTATGCATATGTCACTAACCATGACCAAAGAATTTCACTTCATGTGGTCAACGTTGACAACCAACAACAAGATTCACACATAGTGAGAGGGGGTAACAATGGTTTGGGAACATTAGCTATCAACTAGAAAGCACAAAGACCTACAATTCATATTGACACGATGAGGCAACCATGTACAGTGACAAACCAAAGTAGCCATATGCCACTAACCATGACCAAAGGAATTTTGCTGTGTGTGATCAACGTTGAAACCTCATAACACGAGTCACAAATGGTCAGAGGGGGAAACAATGGGTTGGGAACACAAGTTATCAACTAGCAGGTACAAAGACCTTCAACAACTAGTTGCATGGTGTGGCTAGCATGCACTGTGACCAATCAAAGGATGCATACGTCACTGACTATAAACAAATAAGTCCGCTATGTGTGGTCAACATTGACAACTCATGACACGAGTCAGAAATGGTCAGAGGGAGAGACAATGGTTTGGGAACCCTATGTAGCGACTAGAAAGGACAAAGCACACTTCAATAAGTAGTGGCACGGTGTGGCTGCAATGCACACCGAACAACCAAACTAGGCATATGTCACTGACCATGACCAAAGAATTTCAATATGGGTGGTCAACGTTCACAACTCATAACACGAGTCACAAATGGTCAGAGGGGGGGAACAATGGTTTTGGAAAATTAGTTTTCAACTAGCAAGTACAAAGACCTTCAATAAGAAGTAGCACGGCGTGGCTACCATGCACAATGACCGACCAAAGTAGGCATATGTACTGCCTTTGACCAAAGACATCCGCTATGTGTGGTCAACGTTGACAGCTCATAATACGAGTCACAAATAGTGAGAGGGGGGGACGATGGTTTGGGAACACCAGGTATCAACTAGCAAGCACAATGACCTTTAATAAGTAGTGGCACAGTGTGGCTACCATGTACAATGACCAACCTAAGTAGGCATCTGTCACTGACCATGACCAAAAAATGTCACTATGTGCGGTCAACATTGACAACTCATAACACGAGTCACAAATGGCCAGAGGGGGAAACAATGGTTTGTGAATACTAGTGATCAACTAGCAAGTACAAAGACTTTCAGTATGTAGTGGTTCAGAGTGGCTACCATGCACAGTGACCAACCAAAGTATGCATATGTCACTGACCATGACAAAATAATTTCACTTCATGTGGTCAACGTTGACAACTTACAACAAGAGTCACACATAGTCAAAGGGGGTATAAATGGCTTGGGAACACTAGCTATGAACTAGAAAGCACAAAGACCTTCAATTTGTAGTGGCACGACGCGGCAACCATGTACAGTGACAACCCAAAGTAGGCATATGCCACTAACCATGACAAAAAGAATTTCATCGTGTGCGGTCAACGTTCAAAACTCATAACACGAGTCACAAATGGTCAGAGGGTGAAACAATGGGTTGGGAACACTAGTTATCAATTAGCAAGTACAAAGACCTTCAACACGGTGGCACAATGTGGCTAGCGTGCACAGTGACCAACCAAAGGATGCATACATCACTGACTATGACCAAAGAAGTCCACTATGTGTGGTCAACATTGACAACTCATAACACGAGTCAAAAATGCTTAGAGGGAGAGACAATTTTGTTGGGAACCCTATATGACAACTAGAAAGGACAAAGAACTTGAATAAGTAGTGGCACGTCGTGGTCAGTATGCACACCAGACAACCAAACTAGGCAGCTGTCACTGACCATGACCAAAGAATTTCAATATGGGTGGTCAACGATCACAACCCATAACACAAGTCAAAAATGGTCAGAGGGGGGAGACAATGGTTTTGGAATATTAGTTTTTGAACTAGCAAGTACAACGACCTTCAATAAGTAGTAGCACGGTGTGGCTACCATGCACAATGACTCACCAAAGCAGGCATATGTACTGCCTTTGACCAAAGAAATCCGCTATGTGTGGTCAACGTTGACAACTCAGAATACGAGTCAAAAATGGTTAGAGGGGGGGATAATGGTTTGGGAACGCCAGGTATCAACTAGCAAGCACAGGGACCTCTAATAGATAGTGGCACAGTGTGGCTACCATGTACAATGACCAACCAAAGTAGGCATATGTCACTGACCATGACCAAAGAATGTCACTATGTGTGGTGAACTTTGAGAACTCATAACACGAGTCACAAATGCTCAGAGGGGGAAACAATGGTTTGTGAATACTAGTTATCGACTAGCAAGTACAAAGAGCTTTAGTATGTAGTGGCACAGTGAAGCTAGCATGCAAAGCGACCAACCAAAGTATGCATATGTCACTGACCATGACCAAAGAATTAAACTTCATGTGGTCAACGTTGACAACTAACAACAAGAGTCGGACATAGTGAGAGGGGGTAACAATGGTTTGGGAACATTAGCTATCAACTAGAAAGCATAAAGACCTTCAATATGTAGTGACATGATGAGGCAACCATGTACAGTGACAAACCAAAGTAGGCATATGCCACTAACCATGACCAAACGAATTTTACAGTGTGTGGTCAATGTTGAAAACTCATAACACGAGTCACAAATGGTCAGAGGGGGAACCAATGGGTTGGGAACACCAGTTATCATATAGGAAGTACAAAGAACTTCAACAAGTAGTGGCACGGTGTGGCTAGCGTGCACGTTGACCAACCAAAGGATGCATACGTCACTGACTATGACCAAAGAAGTCCACTATGTGTGGTCAACATTGACAACTCATAACACGAGTCACAAATGGTCAGAGGGAGAGACAATGGTCTGGGAACCATATGTATCGACTAGAAATGACGAAGAACTTCAATACGTGGTGGCACGGTGTGGCTACAATGCACACCGAACAACCAAACTAGGCATATGCCACTGACTATGACCAAAGAATTTCAGTATGGGTGTTCAACGTTCACAACCCATAACACGAGTCACAAATCGTCAGAGGGGGAAGCCATGGTTCTGGACTATTAGTTTTCAGCTAGCAAGGAGAATGACCTTCAATAATTAGTAGCACGGTGTGGCTACCATGCACAATGACCGACCAAAGTAGGCACATGGATTGCCTTTTACCAAAGAAATCCCCTGTGCGCGGTCAGCGTTGACATCTCATAATACGAGTCACAAATGGTCAGAGGGGGGAATGATGGTTTGGGAACACAAGGTATCAACTAGCAAGCACAAGGACCTTCAATAAGTAGTGGCACGGTGTGGCTACCATGTACAATGATCAACCAAAGTAGGCATATGTTACTGAGCATGACCAAAGAATGTCACTGTGTGTGGTCAACTTTGATAACTCATAACACGAGTTACAAATGGTCAGAGGGGGGAACAATGATTTGTTAATACTAGTTATAGACTAGCAAGAACAAAGAATGTCAATATGTAGTGGCACAATGTGGCTACCATGCACAGTGACCAACCAACGTATGCATATGTCACTAACCATGACCAAAGACATTCACTTCATGTGGTCAACTTTGACAACTCACAACAAGAGTCAAACATAGTCAAAGGGGGTAACGGTGGTTTAGGAGCAGCAGTTAACAACTAGAAAGCACAAAGACCTTCAATACGTAGTGACAACCATGTATAGTGACAACCCAAAGTAGGCATATAGCACTAACCATGACCAAAAGAATTTCACAGTATTTGGTCAGCGTTAAACTCATAACACGAGTCACAAATGGCAAGAGGGGGAAACGATGGGTTGGAAACACTAGTTATCAACCAGCAAGTACAAAGATCTTCAACAAGTAGTGGCACGCTGTGGCTAGCATGCATAGTGACCAACCAAAGGATGCATACGTCATTGACTATGACCAAAGAAGTCCACTATATGTGGTCAACATTGACAACTCATAACACGAGTCAAAAATAGTCAGAGGGGGAGACAATGGTTTGGGAACCCTTTGAAGCGACTAGAAACGACAATGAACTTCAATAAGTAGTGGCACGGTGTGGCTATTACGCACACCGAACAACAACACTAGGCATATGTCACTGACCATCATGGAAGAAATTCAATATGGGTGGTCAACGTACACAACCCATAACACAAGTCACAAATGGTCAGAGGGGGAAACAATGGTTTTGGAATATTAGTTTTCAACTAGCAAGTACAACGACCTTCAATAAGAAGTAAACTTATGTGGCTACCATGCACAATGACTAACCAAAGTAGGCATATGTACTGCCTTTGATCAATGAAATCCGCTATGTGTGGTCAAAGTTGATAACTCATAATACGAGTCACAAATGGTCAGAGGGATGAACAATGGTTTGGGAACACCAGGTATCAACTAGCAACTACAAGGTTCTTCAATAAGTAGTTGCACGGTGTGGCTACCATGTACAATGACCAACCAAAGTAGGCATATGTCACTGACCATGACCAAAGAATGTCACTATGTGTGGTCAACTTTGACAACTCATAACACGAGTCACAAATGATCACAGGGCGAAACAATGGTTTGTGAATACTAGTTGTTGACTAGCAAGTACAAAGACTGTCAATATGTAGTGGCACGATGTGGCTACCATGCAGAGAAACCAACTAACGTATGCATATGTCACTAACCATGACCAGAAAATTTCACTTCATGTGGACAACGATGACAACTCACAACAAGATTCACACATGTTCAAAGAAGGTAACGGTGGTTTGGGAACACTAGATATCACCTAGAAAGCACAAAGACCTTCAATACGTAGTGACACGGCGTGACGACCATGTACAATGACAAACTAAATTAGGCATATGCCACTAACCATGACCAAGATAATTTCACAGTATTTGGTCAACGTTGAAAACTCATAACACGAGTCACAAGTATTCAGAGGGGGAAGCCATGGGTTGGGAACACTAGTTATCATCCAGTAAGTACAAACACCTTCAACAAGCAGTGGCACGGTGTGGCTAGCGTGTACAGTGACCAACCAAAGGATGCATACGTCACTGACTATGACCAAAGAAGTCCACCATGTGCGGTCAACATTGACAACGCATCACACGGATCACAAATGGTCAGAGGGAAAGACAATGGACTATGAACCCTATGAAGTGACTAAAAAGGACGAAGAACTTCAATAAGTAGTGGCACGGTGTGGCTACTATGCACACCAATCAACCAAACTAGGCATATGTCACTGACCATGACCAAATAACTGCAATATGGGTGGTCAACGTTCACAGCCCATAGCACGAGTCACAAATGGTCACAGGGGGGAACAATGGTTTTGGAGTATTAGTTTTCAACTAGGAAGTACAACGACCTTCAGAAGTAGTAGCATGGTGTGGCTACCAGGCACAGTGACTGACCAAAGTAGGCATATGTACTCCCTATGACCAAAGCAATCCGCTGTATGTGGTTAACGTTGACAACACATAAAACGAGTCACAAATGGTTGGAGGGGGGAAGGATGGTCTGGGAACACCAGATATCAACTAGCAAGCACAAGGACCTTCAATAAGTAGTGGCACGGTGTGGCTACCGTGTATAATGACCAACCAAAGTAGGCATATGTCACTGACCATGACCAAAGAATGTCACTATGTGTGGTCAAGTTTGACAACTCATAACACGAGTCACAAATGGTGAGAGGGGGAAACAATGGTTTGTGGATACTAGTTATCGACTAGCAAGTACAAAGACCGTCAATATGTAGTGGCATAGTGTGGCTACCATGCACAGTGACCAACCAAAGCATGTCTCTGACCATGACCAAAGCATTTCACTTCATGTGGTCAATGTTGACAACTCAGAACAAGAGTCACACATAGTCAAAGGGGATAACAATGGTTTGGGAACACTAGCTATCAACTAGAAAGCAGAAAGACCTTCAATACGTAGTGGCACGGCGTGGGAACCATGTACAGTGACAAACCAAAGTAGGCATATGCCACTAACCATGACCAAAAAAACTTTACAATGTGTGGTCAATGTTGAAAACTCATAACACGAGTCACAAATGGTCAGAGGGGGAAACAATGGGTTAGGACCACTAGTTACTAACTAGCAAGTACAAAGACTTTCAACAAGTAGTGGCACGGTGTGGCTAGCGTGCACAGTGACCAACCAAAAGGATGCATACGTCATTGACTATGACCAAAGAAGTCCACTATGTGTGGTCAACATTGACAACTCATAACACGAGTCACAAATGGTCAGAGGGAGAGACAATGGATTGGGAACCCTAAGTAGCGACTATAAAGGACAAAGGACTTCAATAAGTAGTGGCACGGTGTGGCTACTATGCACACCAAACAACCAAACTAGGCACATGTCAGTGACCATGACCAAAGAATTTCAATATGGGTGGTCAACGTTCACAACCCATAACACGAGTCACAAATTGTCAGAGGGGGAAACAATGGTTTCGGAATATTAGTTTTCAACTTGCAAGCACAACAACCTTCAATAAGTAGTAGTACCATGCACAATGACTGACCAAAGTAGGCATATGTACTGCCTTTGGCCAAAGAAATCCGCCGTGTGTGTTCAACATTGACAACTCATAATATGAGTCACAAATTGTCAGAGGGGGGAACAATGGTTTGGGAACACCAGGTATCAACTAGCAAGCACAAGACCTTTAATAAGTAGTGGCACCGTGTGGCTACCATATACAATGACCAACCAAAGAAGGCATATGTCACTGAACATGACCAAAGAATGTCACTATGTGTGGTCAACTTTGACAACTCATAACACGAGTCACAAATGGTTTGAGGGGAAATAATGGTTTGTGAAAATTAGTTATCCACTAGCAAGTGCAAAGTCCGGCAATATGTAGTGGCACGGTGTGGCTACCATGCACAGTGACCAACCAACATATGCATGTGTCACTGACCATGACCAAAGAATTTCACCTCATGTGGTCAACATTGAGAACTCACAATACGAGTCACACATAGCCAAAACGGGTGGCAGTGGTTTGGGCACACTAGCTATCAACTAGAAAGCACAAAGACCTTCAATACGTAGTGACAAGAAGTGACAACCATGTACAGTGACAAACCAAAGTAGGCATATGCCACTAACCATGACCAAACGAATTTCACAGTGTTTGGTCAACGTTGAAAACTCATAACACGAGTCACAAATGGTCAAAGGGGGAAACGATGGGTTGGGAACACTAGTTATCAACCAACAAGTACAAAGACCTTCAACAAGTAGTGGCACGGTGTGGCTAGCGTGCACAGTCACCAACCAAAGGATGCATACGTCACTGACTATGACCAAAGAAGTCCACTATGTGTGGTCAACATTGACAACTCATAACACGAGTCACAAATGGTCAGAGGGAAAGACAATGGATTGGGAACCCTATGTAGCGACTATAAAGGACAAAGAACTTCAATACGTGGTGGCTCGGTGTTGCTACTATGCACACCGAGCAACCAAACTAAGCATATGTCACTGACCATGACCAAAGAATTTCAGTATGGGAATTCAACGTTCACAACCCATAACACGAGTCACAAATGGTCAGAGGGGGGGAACAATGGTTTTGGAATATTAGTTTTCAACTGGCAAGTACAAAGACCTTCAATAAGTAGTAGCACGGCGTGGCTCCCATGTACAATGACCGACCAAAGTAGGTATATGTACTGCCTTTGACCGAAGAAATCCGCTATGTGTGGTCAACATTGACAACTCATAATACGAGTCACAAATGGTCAGAGGGGGGAACAATGGATTGGGAACTCCAAGTATCAACTAGCAAGCACAAGGACCTTCAATAAGTAGTGGCATAGTGTGGCTACCATGTACAATGACCAACCACAGTAGGCATATGTCTTTGACCATGACCAAAGAATGTCACCGTGTGTGGTCAGCTTTGACAACTCATAACACAAGTCACAAATGGTCAGAGGGGGAAACAATGGTTTGTGAATTCTAGTTACCGACTAGCAAGTGCAAATACCGTCAAAATGTAGTGGCACAGTGTGGCTACCATGCACATTGACCAACAAACGTATGCATATGTCACTGACAATGACCAAAGAATTTCACTTTATGTGGTCAATGTTGACAACTCACAACACGAGTCAGACATAGTCAAAGGGGGTAACAATGGGTTGGGAACACTAGCTATCAACTAGAAAGCACAAAGACCTTCAATTTGTAGTTGCACGGCGTGGCAACCATGTACAGTGACAAACCAAAGTAGGCATATGCCACTAACCATGACCAAACAAACTTTACAGTGTGTGGTCAATGTTGAAAACTCATAACACGAATCACAAATGGTCAGAGGGGGAAACAATGGGTTAGGACCACTAGTTATCAACTAGCAAGAACAAAGACCTTCAACAAGTAGTGGCACGGTGTGGCTAGCGTGCACAGTGACCAACCAAAGGATGCATACGTCACTAACTATGACCAAAGAAGTCCACTATCTGTGGTCAACATTGACAACTCATAACATGAGTCACAAATGGTCAGAGGGAGAGACAATGGATTGGGAACCCTATGTAACCACTATAAAGGACAAATGACTTCAATAAGCAGTGGCACGGTGTGGCTAATATGCACACCAAACAACCAAACTAGGCACATGTCACTGACCATGACCAAAGAATTTCAATATGGGTGGTCAACGTTCACAACCCATAACACGAGTCACAAATGGTCAGAGGTGGAAACAATGGTTTCGGAATATCAGTTTTCAACTTGCAAGCACAACAACCTTCAATAAGTAGTAGCACGCTGTGGCTACCATGCACCGTGAATGACCAAAGTAGGCATATGTACTGCCTTTTGCGAAAGAAATCCGCCGTGTGTGGTCAACATTGGCAACTCATAATACGAGTCACAAATTGTGAGAGGGGGGAACAATGGTTTGGGAACACCAGGTATCAACTAGCAAGCACAAGACCTTCAATAAGTAGTGGCACGGTGTGGCTACCATATACAATGACCAACCAAAGTAGGCATATGTCACTGAACATGACCAAAAAATGTCACTATGTGTGGTCAACTTTGACAACTCATAACACGAGTCACAAATGGTTTGAGGGGAAAACAATGGTTTGTTGAAACTAGTTATCGACTAGCAAGTGTACAGTCCGGCAATATGTAGTGGCACGGTGTGGCTACCATGCACAGTGACAAACCAACATATGCATGTGTCACTGACCATGACCAAAGAATTTCACTTCATGAGGTCAACGTTGACAACTCACAATAGGAGTCACACATAGTCAAAAGGGGTAGTAGTGGTTTGGGCACACTAGCTATCAACTAGAAAGCACAAAGACATTCAATACGTAGTGACACAACGTGACAACCATGTACAGTGACAAACCAAAGTAGGCATATGCCACTAACCATGACCAAATGAATTTCACAGTATTTGGTCAACGTTGAAAACTCATAACACGAGTCACAAATGGTCAAAGGGGAAAACGATGGGTTGGGAACACTAGTTATCAACGAGCAAGTACAAAGACCTTCAATAAGCAGTGGCACGGTGTGGCTAGCGTGCACAGTGACCAACCAAAGGATGCATACCTCACTGACTATGACCAAAGAAGTCCACTATGTGTGGTCAACATTGACAACTCATAACACGAGTCACAAATGATCAGAGGGAAAGACAATGGATTGGGAACCCTATGTAGCGACTATAAAGGACAAAGAACTTCAATACGTGGTGGCTCGGTATGGCTACTATGCACAACAAGCAACCATACTAGGCATATGTCACTGACCATGACCAAAGGATTTTGAGTATGGGCTTTCAACGTTCACAACCCATAACACGAGTCAGAAATGGTCAGAAGGGGAAACAATGATTTCGGAATATTGGTTTTCAACTAGCAAGGACAACGACCCTCAATAATTAGTAGCACGGTGTGGCTACCATGCACAATGAACGACCGAAGTAGGCATATGTACTGCCTTTGACCAAAGAAATCCGCTGTGCGTGGTCAACGTTGACAATTCATAATACGAGTCACAAATGGTCAGAGGGGGGAACAATGGATTGGGAACACCAGGTACCAACTAGCGAGCACGAGGACCTTCAATAAGTAGTGGCACAGTGTGGCTACCATGTACAATGACCAACCAAAGTAGGCATATGTATTTGACCATGACCAAAGAATGTCACTGTGTGTGGTCAACTTTGACAACTCATAACACAAATCACAAATGGTCAGAGGGGGAAACAATGGTTTGTGAATTCTAGTTTTTGACTAGCAAGTACAAAGACTGTCAATATGTAGTGGCACAGTGTGACTACCATGCACAGTGACCAACGAACGTATGCTTATGTCACTGACAATGACCAAAGAATTTCACTTTATGTGGTCAATGTTGACAACTCACAACACGAGTCAGACATAGTCAAAGGGGGTAACAATGGGATAGGAACACTAGCTATCAACTAGAAAGCACAAAGACCTTCAGTTTGTAGTGGCACAGCTTGGCAACCATGTACAGTGACAAACCAAAGTAGGCATATGCCACTAACCATGACCAAACAAATTTTACCGTGTGTGGTCAATGTTGAAAACTCATAACACGAGTCACAAATGGTCAGAGGGGGAAGCAATGGGTAAGGACCACTAGTTATCAACTAGCAAGTACAAAGACCTTCAACAAGTAGTGGCACGGTGTGGCTAGCGTGCACAGTGACCAACCAAAGGATGCATACGTCACTGACTATGACCAAACAAGTCCACTATGTGTGGTCAACATTGACAACTCATAACACGAGTCACAAATGGTCAGAGGGAGAGACAATGGATTGGGAACCCTATGTAGCGACTATAAAGGACAAATGACTTCAATAAGCAGTGGCATGGTGTGCCTACTATGCACACTAAACAACCAAACTAGGCACATGTCACTGACCATGACCAAAGAATTTCAATATGGGTGGTCAACGTTCACAACCCATAACACGAGTCACAAATGGTCACAGGGGGAAGCAATGGTTTCGGAATATTAGTTTTCAACTTGCAAGAACAACAACCTTCAATAAATAGTAGCACGGTGTGGTTACCATGCACAATGACAGACCAAAGTAAGCATATGTACTCCCTTTGGCCAAAGAAATCCGCCGTGTGTGGTCAACGTTGACAACTCATAACACGAGTCACAAATGGTCAAAGGGGGGAACAATGGTTTGGGAACACCAGGTATTAACTAGCAAGCACAAGACCTTCAATAAGTAGTGGCACGGTGTGGCTACCATATACAATGACCAACCAAAGTAGGCATATGTCACTGAACATGACCAAAGAATGTCACTATGTGTGGTCAACTTTGACAACTCATAACACGAGTCACAAATGGTTAGAGGGGAAAACAATGGTTTTTGGAAACTAGTTATTGACTAGCAAGTGTACAGCCCGGCAATATGTAGTGGCATGGTGTGGCTACCATGCACAGTGACCAACCAACATATGCATATGTCACTGACCATGACCAAAGAATTTCACTTCATGTGGTCAACGTTGACGACTCACAATACGAGTCACACATAGTCAAAAGGGGTAGCAGTGGTTTTGGCACACTAGCTATCAACTAGAAAGCACTAAGACCTTCAATACGTAGTGACACAGCGTGACAACCATGTACAGTGACAAACCAAAGTAGGCATATGCCACTAACCATGACCAAACGAATTTCACAGTATTTGGTCAACGTTGAAGACTCATAACACGAGTCACAAATGGTCAAAGGGGGAAACGATGGGTTGGGAACACTAGTTATCAACGAGCAAGTACAAAGACCTTCAATAAGCAGTGGCACGGTGTGGCTGGCGTGCACAGTGACCAACCAAAGGATGCATACCTCACTGACTATGACCAAAGAAGTCCACTATGTGTGGTCAACATTGACAACTCATAACACGAGTCACAAATGATCAGAGGGAAAGACAATGGATTGGGAACCCTATGTAGCCACTATAAAGGACAAAGAACATCAATACGTGGTGGCTCGGTATGGCTACTATGCACAACAAGCAACCATACTAGGCATATGTCACTGACCATGACCAAAGGATTTTGAGTATGGGTGTTCAACGTTCACAACCCATAACAGGAGTCACAAATGGTCAGAGGGGGAAACAATGGTTTCGGAATATTGGTTTTCAACTAGCAAGGACAACGACCTTCAATAATTAGCAGCACGGTGTGGCTACCATGCACAATGACCGACCGAAGTAGGCATATGTACTGCCTTTGACCAAAGAAATCCGCTGTGCGTGGTCAACGTTGACAACACATAATACGAGTCACAAATGGTCAGAGGGGGGAACAATGGATTGGGAACACCAGGTATCAACTAGCAAGCACAAGGACCTTCAATAAGTAGTGGCACGGTGTGGCTACCATGTACAATGACCAACCAAAGTAGGCATATGTATTTGACCATGACCAAAGAATGTCACTCTGTGTGGTCAACTTTGACAACTCATAACACAAATCACAAATGGTCAGAGGGGGAAACAATGGTTTGTGAATTATAGTTTTTGACTAGCAAGTACAAAGACCGTCAATATGTAGTGGCACAGTGTGACTACCATGCACAGTGACCAACAAACGTATGCATATGTCACTGACAATGACCAAAGAATTTCACTTTATGTGGTCAATGTTGACAACTCACAACACGATTCAGACAAAGTCAAAGGGGGTTACAATTGGTTGGGAACACTAGCTATCAACTAGAAAGCATAAAGACCTTCAATTCATAGTGGCACGGCTTGGCAACCATGTACAGTGACAAACCAAAGTAGGCATATGCCACTAACCATGACCAAACAAATTTTACCGTGTGTGGTCAATGTTGAAAACTCATAACACGAGTCACAAATGGTCAGAGGGGGAAGCAATGGGTAAGGACCACTACTTATCAACTAGCAAGTACAAAGACCTTCAACAAGTAGTGGCACGGTGTGGCTAGCGTGCACAGTGACCAACCAAAGGATGCATACGTCATTGACTATGACCAAAGAAGTCCACTATGTGTGGTCAACATTGACAACTCATAACACGAGTCACAAATGGTCAAAGGGAGAGACAATGGATTGGGAACCCTATGTAGCAACTATAAAGGACAAATAACTTCAATAAGCAGTGGCACGGTGTGCCTACTATGCACACCAAACAACCAAACTAGGCACATGTCACTGACCATGACCAAAGAATTTCAATATGGGTGGTCAACGCTCACAACCCATAACACGAGTCACAAATGGTCACAGGGGGAAACAATGGTTTCAGAATATTAATTTTCAACTTGCAAGAACAACAACCTTCAATAAATAGTAGCACGGTGTGGTTACCATGCACAATGAAAGACCAAAGTAGGCATATGTACTGCCTTTGGCCAAAGAAATCCGCCGTGTGTGGTCAACATTGACAACTCATAACACGAGTCACAAATGGTCAAAGGGGGGAACAATGGTTTGGGAACACCAGGTATATCCTAGCAAGCACAAGACCTTCAATAAGTAGTGGCACGGTGTGGCTACCATATACAACGACCAACCAAAGTAGGCATATGTCACTGAACATGACCAAAGAATGTGACTATGTGTTGTCAACTTTGACAACTCATAACACGAGTCACAAATGGTTTGAGGGGGAAACAATGGTTTGTGGAAACTAGTTATCGACAAGAAAATGCAAAGACCGTCAATATGTAGTGGCACGGTGTGGCTACCATGCACTGTGACCAGCCTACGTATGCATATATCACCGACCATGATGAAAGAATTTCACTTCATGTGGTCAACGTTGACAGCTCACAATACGAGTCACACATAGTCAAAGGGGGTAGCAGTGGTTTGGGAACACTAGCTCTCAACTAGAAAGCACAAATACCGACAAAACATAGTGACACGGCATGACAACCATGTACAGTGACAAATCAAAGTAGGCATATGCCGCAAACCATGACCAAACGAATTTCAGAGTATTTGGTCAACGTTGAAAACTCATAAAATGAGTCACAAATGGTGAAAGGGGGAAACGATGGGTTGGGAACACTAGTTATCAACCAGCAAGTAAAAAGACCTTCAACAAGTAATGGCGCGGTGTGGCTAGCGTGCACAGTGACCAACCAAAGGATGCATACGTCACTGACTATGACCAAAGAAGTCCACTATGTGTGGTCAACATTGACAACTCAGAACACGAGTCACAAATGGTCAAAGGGAAAGACAATGGAGTGGGAACCCTATGTAGCAACTATAAAGGACAAATAACTTCAATACGTGGTGGCTCGGTGTGGCTACTATGCACACCAAACAACCAAACTAGGCATATGTCACTGACCATGAGCAAAGAATTTCAGTGTGGGTGTTCAACGTTCACAACCCATAACACGAGTCACAAATGGTCAGAAGGGGAAACAATGGTTTCGGAATATTAGTTTTCAACAAGAAAGGACAACGACCTTCAATAATTAGTAGCACGGTGTTGCTACCATGCACAATCAATGACCAAAGTAGGCATATGTACTGCCTTTGACCAAAGAAATCCGCTGTGCGTGGTCAACCTTGACAACTCATAGTACGAGTCACAAATGGTGAGAGGGGGAAACAATGGATTCGGAACACCAGGTATCAACAAGCAAGCACAAGGACCTTCAAAAAGTAGTGGCACGGTGTGGCTACCATGTACAATGACAAACCAAATTAGGCATATGTCACTGACCATGACCAAAGAATGTCACTGTTTGTGGTCAACTTTAACAACTCATAACACGAGTCACAAATGGTCAGAGGGGGAAACAATGGTTTTTTTAATACTAGTTATGGACTAGCAAGTACAAAGACCGTCAATATGTAGTGGCAAAGTGTGGCTACAATGCACAGTGACCAACCAACGTATGCATATGTCACTGACCATGACCAAAGAATTTCACTTCATGTGGTCAACGTTGACAACTCACAACAAGAGTCACAGATAGTCAAAGGGGGTAACAATGGTTTGGGAACAATAGCTATCAACTAGAAAGCACAAAAACCTTCAATAGGTAGTGAAATAGCGTGGCAACTATGTACAGTGACAACCCAAAGTAGGCATATGCCACTAACCATGACCAACAAATTTTACAGTGTGTGGTCAACGTTGAAAACTCATAACACGAGTCACAGATGTTCATAGGGGAAAACAATGGGTTGGGAACACTAGTTATCAACTAGCAAGTACAACGACATTCAACAAGTAGTGGCACGCTGTGGCTACCATGCACAGTGACCAACCAAAGGATGCATACACCACTGACTATGATCAAAGAAGTCCACTATGTGTGGTAAACATTGACAACTCATAACACGGGTCGCAAATGGTCAAAGGGAGAGACAATGGGTTGGGAAACCTATGTATCAACTAGAAAGGACAAAGAACTTCAATAAGTGGTGGCACAGTGTGGCTACTATGCACACAGAACAACCAAACTAGGCATATGTCACTGACCATGACCAAAGAATTTCAGTATGGGTGGTCAACTTTCACAACCCATAACACAAGTCACAAATGGTCAAAGGGGGGGAAAATGGTTTCGAAATATTTGTCTTCAACTAGCAAGGACAATGGCCTTCAATAATTAGTAGCACGGTCTGGCTACTGTGCATAATGACCGACCTAAGCAGGCATTTGTACTGCCTTTGACCAAAGAAATCCGCGTTGTGTGGTCAACGTGGACAACTCATAATATGAGTCACAAATGGTCAGAGGAGGGAACAAGGGATCGGGAACACCATGTATCAACAAGCAAGCACAAGGACCTTCAATAAGTAGTGGCATAGTGTGGCTACCATGTACAATAACCAACCAAAGTAGGCATGTCACTGACCACGACCAACGAATGTTACTCTGTGTGGTCAACTTTGATAACTCACAACACGAGTCACCAATATCAGAGGGGGAAACAATGGTTTGAGGATACTAGTTATTGACTAGAAAGTACAAAGACCTTCAACATGTAGTGGCACAATGTGGCTACCATGCACAGTGACCAACCAAAGTATGCACATGTCACTGACCATGACCAAAGAATTTCACTTCATGTGGTCAACGTTGACAACTCACAACAAGAGTCACAGATAGTCAGAGGGGGTGACAATGGTTTGGGAATACTAGCTATCAACTAAAAAGCACAAAAACCTTCAATAGGCAGTGACACGTTGTGGCAACCAAGTACAGTGACAAACGAAAGTAGGCAAATGCCACTAACCATGACCAACAAAATTTCACAGTGTGTGGTCAACGTTGAAAACTCATAACACGAGTCACAAATGGTCAGAGGGGGAAACAATGGGTTGGGAACACTAGTTATCAACTAGCAAGTACAAAGACCTCCAACAAGTAGTGGTACGATGTGGCTAGCATGCACTGTGACCAATCAAAGGATGCATACGTCACTGACTATGACCAAAGAATTCCACTATGTGTGGTCAACATTGACACCTCATAGCACGAGTCACAAATGGTCAGAGGGAGAGACAATGGATTGGGAACCCTATGTATCGACTAGACAGGACAAAGAACTTCAATACGTGGTGGCACGGTGTGGCTACTATGCACACCGGATAACCAAACTATGCATACGTCACTGACCATGACCAAAGAATTTCAGTATGGGTGTTCAACGTTCACAACCCACAACACGAGTCACAAGTGGTCAGGGGGGGAAACAATGGTTTCAGAATATTAGTTTTCAACAAGCAAGGACAACGACCCTCAAAAACTAGTAGCACGGTGTGGCTACTATGCACAATGACGGACCAAAGTAGGCATATGCACTGCCTTTGACCAAAGAAATCCGCTGTGTGTGGTCAACGTTGACAACTCATCATACGAGTCACAAATGGTCAGAGGAAAGAACGATGGTTTGGGAACACCAGGCATCAACTAGCAAGCACAAGGGCCTTCAATAAGTAGTTGCACGGTGTGGCTACCATGTACAATGACCAACCAAAGTAGGCATGTGTCACTGACCATGACCAAAGAATGTCACTATGTGTGGTCAACTTTGACAACTCATAACACGAGACACAAATGGTCACAGGGGGAAACAATGGTATGTGAATGCTAGTTATCGACTAGCAAGTACAAACACCGCCAATATGTTGTGGCACAGAGTGGCTACCATGCACAGTGACCAACCATAGTATGCATATGTCACTGACTATGACCAAATAATTTCACGTCATGTGGTCAACGTTGACAACTCACAACCAGAGTCACAGGTAGTCAGACGGGGTAACAATGGTCTTGAAACACAAGCTTTCAGCTAGAAAGCACAAAGATCTTCAATACGCAGTGACACGGTGTGGCAACAATGCACAGTGACAAACCAAAGTAGGCATATGCCACTAACCATGACCAAAAGAAGTTCACAGTGTGTGGTCAACGTTGAAAACTCTTAACACGAGTCACAAATGGTCAGAGGGGGAAACAATAGGTTGGGGACACTAGTTATCAAATAGCAAGTACAAAGACCTTCAATTAGTAGTGGCACGGTGTGGCTAGCGTGCATAGTGTCCAACCAAATGATGCAGATGTCACTGACTATGACCAAATAAGTCCACTATATGTGGTCAACATTGACAGCTCATAACACGAGTCACAAATGGTCAGAAGGAGAGACAATGGATTGGGAACCCTATGTAGCGACTAGAGGTGTGCCAGAGTTGTGCCCGAGTTGTGCCAGAATTTTGCCAAAGTTGATCCAGAGTTGTGCCCAAGTTGCTGCAGAGTTGTGCCATAGTTGTGCTCGAGTTGTGCCAGAGTTGTGCCAGAGTTGTGCCAGAGTTGTTCCAGAGCTATGCCAGAGTTGTGCCAGAGTTATGCCAGAGTTGTGCCAGAGTTGTGCCAGAGTTCTGCAAGGGTTGTGCCAGAGTTGTGCCAGAGTTGTGCCAGCGTTGTGCTATAGTTGGGCCAGAAGTGTGCCAGAGTTGTGCCAGAGTTATTCCAAAGTTGGGCCAGAGTTGTGCCATAGTTGTGCCAGAGTTATGCCAGAGTTGTGCCAAAGTTCTGCCAGATTTGTTTCAGAGTTTTGCGAGAGTTGTGCCAGAGTTGTGCCAGAGTTGTGCCAGAGTTGTGCGAGAGTTGTGCCAGAGTTGTGCCAGAGTTGTGCCAGAGTTGTGCCAAAGTTCTGCCAGATTTGTTTCAGAGTTTTGCGAGAGTTGTGCCAGAGTTGTGCCAGAGTTGTGCCAGAGTTGTGCGAGAGTTGTGCCAGAGTTGTGCCAGAGTTATGTCAGAGTTTTGCCAGAGTTGTGTCAGAGTTGTGCCATGGTTGTGCCAGAGTTGTTCCAGAGTTGTGCCAGAGTTGTGCCACAGTTGTGCTAGAGTTTTACCAGAGTTGAGCTAGAGTTGTGCTAGAGTTGTGCAAGAATTGAACCAGAGTTGTGCCAAAGTTGTTCCAGAGTTGTACCAGAGTTGTGCCATAGTTGTATTTGAGTTGTGGCAGAGTTGTGCCAGATTTGTGCCAGAGTTGTGCCAGAATTGTGCCATAGTTGTGCTAGAGTTGTGCCATAGTTGTGCCAGAGTTGTGCTAGAGTTGTCCCATAGTTTTGCCAGAGTTGTGCCAAAGTTGTACCAAAGTTGTGCCAGAGTTGTGCCCGTGTTGTGCCATATTTGTGCCAGAGTTGTGCTATATTTGTGTCAGAGTTGTGCCAGAGATGTGCCAGAGTTGTGCCAGGGTTGTGCTTGAGTTGTGCCAGATTTCTGCCAGAATTGTGCCATAGTTGTGCCAGAGTTGTGCCAAAGTTGTGCCATATTTGTGCCAGAGTTCTGCCAGTGTTTTGCCAGAGTTGTGCCAGGGTTGTCAAGAGTTATGCCAGAGATGTGCCAGAGTTGTGCCAGAGTTGTGCCAGAGTTGTTTCAGAGTTCTGGTAGAGTTGTGCTAGAGTTGTGCCAGAGCTGTGCCATAGTTGTGCCATAGTTGTGCCAGAGTTATGCCAGTGTAGTGCAAAAGTTGTGCCAGAGTTGTGCCAGAGTTGTGCCAGAGTTGTGCCAGAGTTGTGCCAGAGTTGTGCCAGAGTTGTGCCAGAGTTGTGCCAGAGTTGTGCCAGAGTTGTGCCAGAGTTGTGCCATAGTTGTACCAGAGTTGTGCCGTAGTTGTGCAACAGTTGTGTCATAGTTGTGCCAGAGGTGTGCCAGAGTTGTGCCAGAGTTGTTCCAAGGGTGTGCCAGAGTTGTGCCTGAGTTGTGCCAGAGTTGCGCCAGAGATGTGCCAGAGTTGTTTCAGAATTGTGCCAGAGTTGTGCCAGAGTTGTGCTAGAGTTGTGCCTGAGTTCTGCTAGAGTTTTGCCAGCCTTGTGCCAGAGTTGTGCCAGAGTTGTGCCAGAGTTGTGCCAAATTTGTGCCAGAGTTGTGCCGGAGTCGTGCCAGAGTTGTGGCAGAGTTGTACCAGAGTTGTGCTAGGGTTGTGCCAGAGTTGTTCCAGAGTTGTGCCAGAGTTGTGCCTGATGTGTGCCAGAGTTGTGCCAGAGTTGTGCAAGAGTTATGCCAGAGGTGTGCCAGAGTTGTGCCAGAGTTGTGCCAGAGTTGTGCAATATTTGTGACATAAGTGTGCCAGAGTCGTGCCAGAGTCATTCCAGAGTTGGGCCAGAGTCGTCCCTGAGTTGTGCCAGAGTTATGCCAGAGTTGTGCCAGAGTTGTGCTAGCGTTCTGCCATATTTGTTTCACAGTTTTGCGAGAGTTGTGCGAGAGTTGTGCCAGAGTTGTGCGAGAGTTGTGCCAGAGTTGTCCCAGAGTTCTGTCTGGGTTCTGCCAGAGTTGTGACAGAGTTGTGCCATGGTTGTGCCAGGGTTGTTTCAGAGTTGTGCCAGAGTTGTGCCATAGTTGTGCCAGAGTTGTGCCGGAGTTGAGCTAGAGTTTTTCCATAGTTGTGCCACAGTTGTGCCAGAGTTGTGCCAATGTTGTTCGAGAGTTGTGCTTTGAGTTGTGCCAGAATTTTGCCATAGCTGTATTTGAGTTGTGCCAGAGTTGTGCCAGATTTGTGCCAGAGTTGAGCCAGAGTTGTGCCAGAGTTGTGCAAGAGTTGTTCCAGTGTTGTGTCATAGTTGTGCCAGAGCTATGCCAGTGTTGTGCCAGAGTTGTGCTAGAGGTGTACCAGAGTTGTGCCAGAGTTGTGCTAGAGTTGTGCCAGGGTCGTGCCTGAGTTGTGCCAGAGTTGTACCATAGTTGTGCCAGAGTTGTGCTAGAGGTGTACCAGAGTTGTGCCAGAGTTGTGCTAGAGTTGTGCCAGGGTCGTGCCTGAGTTGTGCCAGAGTTGTACCATAGTTGTGCCAGAGTTGTGCCAGTGTTGTGCCAGGTTTTTGCCAGAGTTGTGCTAGATTTGTCTCAGAGATGTGCCAGAGATGTGCCCGAGTTGTGTTTGAGTTGTGCTTGAGTTGTGCCAGAGTTCTGCCATAATTGTGCCAGAGTTGTGCCAGAGTTGTGCCAGAGTTGTGCCAGATTTGTGCCAGAGTTGTACCAGTGTTTGGCCAGAATTGTGCCAGGGTTGTGCCAGAGTTATGCCAGAGTTGTGCCAGAGTTGTGCCATAGTTGTGCCAGAGTTGTGCCAGAGTTCTGGTAGAGTTGTGCCAGAGTTGTGCTAGAATTGTGCCAGAGTTGTGCCAGAGTTGTCCCAGAGTTGTACCAGAGTTGTGCCAGAGTTGTGCCAGAGTTGTGCCAGAGTTCTGC
>SZWC01008302.1:4197-41994 GCA_023375785.1 Penium margaritaceum
CTCCCTCTCCTTCTCCCTCTCCTTCTCCTTCTCCTTCTCCTTCTCCTCCTCCTCCTTCTCCTTCTCCTCCTCCTCCTTCTCCTCCTCCTTCCCCTTCTCCTTCTTCTCCTTCTTCTCCTTCTTCTCCTTCTTCTCCTTCTTGTTCTTTTTCTTCTGCTGCTGCTGCTGCTGCTGCTGCTGCTGCTGCTGCTGCTGCTGCTGCTGCTGCTGCTGCTGCTGCTGCTGCTTTTGCTTCTGCTGTTGCTGCTGCTGCGCCTACAGCTGCTGCTGTTTCTTCTGCTGCAACTGATGCCGATGCCAACGTCGATGCCGCCGCCGCCGCCGCCTTTGCTGCTGCTATTACTGCGTCTGATGACGCCGACACTGATGATGCTACTGCTGCTCACAAAGCAACCGCCGCCTCCGCCGCTGTTGCTGCTACTACTGAAGCTGATGGCTATGCCGATGATGCGGAGACTGCTGTTGCTTGTGTTGCCTCCGTCATCGTCGCCTCCGCCGCGGCTGCTTCCGCTGCTGCTGCAACTGATGCTGTTTGTGGCCTGTGTGCTCTTGCTGCTGCCGTTCGCTTCTCTCTTCGCTGGTGATGGCAGCTGGTTCCACTCTGATGACAGTCACTAGCGGGTCCTGTCTATGAAGGCAGTTAGCTCTTTCATGACGACAAAACATGGGGAGGAGCACGAATGGTACCCAACGTGGATTCAAATACGGCGATATGGCTGACATATCCGCACAAGCGTCAACATAAGCCTGAGACATCCAGGAGTCGAAAATTAGTCACGCCATATCCCAAAAGTTAAAAAGAAGACCATCCCACACCAAGTGCATGGCCATGCCCAATCGGCGATGCAATTCGCCGATCTAACAAATCAAGGGGGGTGACGTGTCACCCACCTCATCGTAATAATCGTGATCGAGCGATGGTTCTTTTGTTTTTTTTTTTGGGGACTCGCAAACCCCTTATTGCGAGAGGGCCGGTTTGGCCCTCCCACCTCGCGATAGCGAGGAGGTGCCTGCAAGCCACCCCTCGCTATTGCGAGGGCTGGCCGTTGGCCAGCCACCTGCTGGCTACCGGCCGGCCGGCGGTCGGCCGGCTGGGTGGCCGGTGACCGGTGACGTGACCGGCCGGCCACCCGCCAACGAACCTTCAACCGCCGATCGAGCTGGTGGCTCGATCGGCAGCCAGGAAGCCGCGAGGCTCGAGGGCCGACGCCTGTGGCCTCGTGCCCTCGCCCTCGCTCACCCTCGCTCGCCCTCCTCGCTCGCGAGAGCAAGCGAGCACGAGGGATACAACAAGAGCGAGGAGCGAGGAACGCACAAGAAGAGTCGGCGCAAAATCGCCAATAGTGCCTCCCACGCGACGATTTCACACCGACGCGTCAAAAACGAAACTTGAGTTCGTTTAGGATGAACTACGAGTTTCAAACCGGAAAACTCGTACGAACTCACGAGTGCAGGAGCTAGAGACACGACCCGTTACAGTGGTTCTCAGAGGCAGAGGACCCTCACGACCAAGGGTTCGACGGAAACGGCGGCTACGTGCTATATAAAACGCCGCCAGCAGCTGTAAGCAGCAGTAGGGGCATACGGCGTTCATTCTAATCCGTTTCAAGCGTAAAAAATGCGTTTCAACGATCTTGAAGAGCTCTACTTCAACATCCCAAATCCTTTGAGCTTCTTCTTCACTCCAGGGAACTGGGTAGATTTTTCTTGGACGGGATGGGGAGTGCTCACCCCAAAACCACCAATTTGCCTCCATTTTCAAGGTTCCCTCCCCTCCTTCATCCAAAAATTGGGACAGCGTTTCTTTCCAAGGCCAGGGGCTCTCACGGCCTGAGAACACCCTAAAAAGAGGGAGGACAACACCTTGAGGATTTTTGGCGGCTTCCCCAACGCCGTCGGCTGAAGAAAGACGTCGCCAAGGGGCGCGAGACGCGCGAAGAAGAGGACGACGCGCCGGACGACACGCTCGAGGAGGACCACCTGGGCGTGGACCCCGACGAAGAGCACGACACCGACGTTGGCGAAGGCGACGAGGATCGCGATCATCGCCATCGTCGTACGGCGAACTCGAGCCGATCGCTCAATAAGGGCAAGGCGCTTGCCGCATCACCCAAAGCTGCCGACAGCAGCGAGAATGCCGAGAGCAATAAAGGCGTCAAAAGCAGCCACACGAGAAGTTCTCGCGAGAACAAGCCCGACGACATCACCGCGAAGGCATTTCGGGATGACCGCCGAAGGCTTGCTGAGTGTGCTGCCGAGGAGACAGGCCGACTCAAGATCAACACCGATCGTTGAGATACGGTACCATTCGGAGGAGTGGGGGCGGACCCCCCTTCCTAAGATGCGGCCGCAATGGGATAGACTAGTGCCCACTCGAGCGTCATCACTGACGATAGCCTCCTCCGAAAGGTGGGACTCCTTGGAGGCGTGTATGCGAACCGTACCCTCCAACAGTGGGTAAATGTGCATGGACAACGCGATGTCTTGGAGGCTATCACTGATGCTCTAACGATATCAGAGCTAAAGTTCACATTCGCCAATCTGCTCGCCCACGTCAGACAGAGTATCATGGACATAGACTATGGTCGCCATCTGCAGCGCTTGGTCGCTCAGGAGGCAAGCCGCCAATGTAACGACCTTGACAAGGTGTTGCAGAGCGTGACCTAGGTGCGGATGCAACAGCAGTCACAACGCGCCGTAGGTGGTGATGCCCCTGTCGATGGCAGCAACGACTTGCCTACCTCGGCGACTTTGGGGTTGGTAATGAACGTGTCTTTCCTCCACAGTGTGGAGATCTTTCGGAAGGGCGGGAAACTGACCGACTGGCTGAATCGCATGGAGCACGTTCTATGTGTCTACAAAGCTCCACTCGGTCAGTGGGACGACCTTACCACGACGCAGCATGAAGACAAGCTCTTCAAGTATGTGGTCAAGGAGTGGAGTGCACAGCAACCGCACCTTGAGTAGGAGCCCATGCCGTGGGAAGCATTCCGTGCGATCATGCGTATGAAGTGCACCCAGCGTGAGGAGGCGCATCGCGCCTTCCACAAGATCAAGGACTTTAGGCAGCTGGGTAGCTCACTCAAAGCCTACTTGAGCAAGTTTACCACACTCTTGAAGGAAGCCGAAAGCTTCACCAAGGGCGATGGGACTCGGACCTTCAAGTACCCGGAGTGTATGCTCCTCGAGTACTTGTGAGACGGTTTTTCCAACGAGAAGCTGAAGGACAAGACCATCACAACGGCAACCGGCCAGGCTTGGACAAGCTGGAGGGCATTGCGGGACTACATGAGTGAAGTGTATTCCGTCAAGCCAAAGCACTACTCGGACGCACTGTCAAACGCACGTACACAACAAGGCCGCGACATGCACATGGACGCTGCGAGGGCTGGAGGAGCAGCCGGACAGCGGGGCGGGACCAAGGGCAAGCAGCCTGCAAACCCTCCAGTCAAGAAGACTGGCGGACACAAGACCCCAAACCACAGGCGCAGTCGGGACACTGACGAGCTATAGACGGCGCGTGTGTGTCGCAACACAGCCTTTCACGATGGACTCTGCCACAACTGCATGCAGCCGGGCCACTTTAGGGCTTAGTGCCCTAAGGCTGCTGGTGGTGGACAAGAGGCCGCGACGTTAGCCGTAGTAACAACACCTCGTGGGGATGTTGCACCAGGAGGCCGCGGACAAGGCCGTGGACAGGGTTGCGGTCGCGGCAATGGACCCGGCCGTGTAAACGGGCAGGGCCGTGGTGCGGATTTTTCCCACCCCTGAGTGACGTTAGTGGGGAGCACTCAAGAGTGGAACTAGATCACGGGTGTGGATTCATGTTTTCAGACGAGGATGTTAAACAATTTGAGTTTTTGACGAGTTTAAACTTCTCTGTTGTTTTCTCTATTCTTATTGAACCGCATTCTACACTTGTTGACCGTCATTGTCCACTAAACCTTGCATGTGATGAGATGCGTGATCGAACATGCTTAGTGGTGGCAATACCAATCACTGTGCAAGAGTTGTGCGATGTAGTGGATGATGCAAACACCCTCAAAGTGGTGAGTTCAATCACGTTCGCGGTACCTTTGGTCAACAATTTTGACCAAGTGAGATTTCAGGATTGGAAGGTGCTAGCCAAATTTACACGTTCTCAAAAGATGTAGACTTGAGTCAGTGAATCATGGGAGTTGCGGCGTCCGCCGTACGGATTCCGTGTTTATCACAAACTCGGCTTGGCATCCTTGAGCCTGTTCACTCGCAAGAGTGGAGGTAACATGATGATACAGTTCAAAGGACACCTAGTTGGTGCTCCCGTGAATGTTCTTCCTGACACTGGAGGGGATGACTCCTTTGTTAGCCTTTGATTTACCCGATAGGTTGGCCTGAAGTACGAGCCATCGAATGGCACAGTTGTCGTCGATGTCAACCATATGGTACCCGTGATCGGTACCTATAAAGTGAAAATTTGTATTCAAGAGTACACAGAGTGTCGTGTTGAAGGTACTCAACCTTCTTGACCCGTTTGATGTGGTGCTAGGCGATCCCTGGCTCCGTGAAAACAAGGCTTTAATGTAATTTGAATCAGAGCATTAGATCCCCCGAAAAGGACAGTGTCGCTTTACGTTGACTCTGAGTACGGAATTGTCACCGACCCGACTCAAAGTCCATGCCAACTTGTCTACAATACAGGTCAAGAGTCGTATTCGACAAGGTTGTCGATACTTCTTGGCTCAGCTGCAGAAAGTGGAGGACGACATGAAGGAAGACACGCCACAAGAGATCAAATCTATATTGGCGGAGTTCTCTGGTGTGTTCCAAGACCCACCGGTTGGGCTTCTGCCAGAACGACAGATGGGCCACACAATTCCACTGCAACCAGAGGCGACTCCTCCGTTCAGACCCATGTATCGCCTTAGTCTAGCAGAAAGGCGAGATGCCGAATGCCAAATAGAAGAGTACCTTGCAAAGGATGGATCGAGCTAAGTAGCTCACCGTACGGTTCGCCGATCCTTTTTGTGAACAAGAAGGACGGTGGCTTATGCATGTGTGTGGACTACCGGGACAAGCTCGCGGTGAAAAATCGATTCCCTTTACCGTGGATTGAGGACCTGTTTGACCAACTCCAAGGGGCAAAAGAATCTTTGTCCTTGGATTTGTCTCAAGGGTACCATAAAATCTGCATCACGGAATAGGATGTGCCCAAAACCGCGTTTTGAATGCACATGGGACACATGCTTCGGGCTTATAAATGTCCCGGCAACCTTCCAAGGAGAAATGAACTGAACGTTTGCCAAGCAACTCGGTCAGTTTGTCTTCATTTACCTGGACGACATCCTGGTTTTCTCCAAATCCATGGAAGAGCACATGGAACATCTGCATGAAGTCCTCGCAATCCTTCAGGAACAGAAGTTCTACGCAAAATTGAGCAAGTGTAAGTTTGCACAAGATGAGCATGAATACCTTGGACACATCGTTGGCAAGGACAGTATCCGTGTCGATCCACGAAAGTTCCAAGCCGTGGTAGACTGGCCACGCCCGAAAAATATTGGGCAAATTTGGTCTTTCCTCGACCTTGCAAACTACTTTTGACGGTTTATGCAAGGATATTCGACCCTGGCAGCACCACTAATAAGGCTCACGTGAAAGGACGTGCATTGGGAATGGACATCTGATTGCAAGAACACCGTTCTCAAAGTCAAAGAGTCCCTATCCACATTGCCCGTACTAGCTCTTCCAGGTCCATCACAAATGTGGGAGGTTCAATGTGATGTGTCGGTAGCAGGACTCGGAGTTGTCCTCATGCAGAACGGTCATCCAGCTGCGTATGAAATTTGGAAGCTCATCCCCGCAGAAATGCAGTATATCAATGGGGATCAAGAGCTCCTTGCGGTAGTACACACTTTCAAGATATGGCGTTACTACCTCGAGGGTGCTGAAGGGGATGTGACGGTCGTGACCAAACATAATCCATTGGTGTTTTTCCAAATGCAACCGAACCTGTCAAGACGACAGGAGCATTGGAGCGTCGATTCTCATTCACATGGGAATATTGGCCATGACGCATCAACGTGACCAATCCACAAAGTTGACAGCCTGTGGAAATCAAAGCAACCACCGGAGTTGGTGGGTGTTTTATGGTTATTGCAACAGCAACAGTAAAAACACCTTATCCTCCTACACCTCTATGACAATCACCATGAGAGATATTTGAATATAATGGTTTTTAAATAGGATCCGGATGGGATATTGTGTGGATTCCTGGTTTCAATACTCTTAAAATCTGGACAAATACGGATTGGTAGAGGCCACAGGAATCTTCTGGCACGGAGAACAAGTTGTTGTGCCAAACTCGGGAGACGTTCAAACGAAGATTATCTCCCAGTTCTACAACCCACCAATCGCAGGTCATGTAGGACATCAAAAAACCGGACAGGCACTCTCGGACCACTATTGGTGGCCAGGCTGGAGTATCGATGTCCGTAAGTATTGCATGGCATGCGTTCCATGTCTTCGGAATAAGGCTAGTAACAAAAAGCCTGCTGGACTCCTCCAATACCTTCCCATTCCTGGGACTCCATGGGAGTGCGTCAGTATGGATCCCATTACTGGTCTTCCAGACATGGCCCGTGGCCACGATGTAGTACTAGTGGTTGTGGATTTTCTGACAAAAATGACACACATCATTCCTACAACCAATTATGTAAACGCAAAGGAGAATGCTCGTCGCTTCTTTGAGGGTGTCTTGAAGTACAACGGCTTACCGTTGCGCATTATCTCTGATCAAGATAGAATATTTGTTAGTGAGTTCTGGTAAATGATGCACGAGTACTTCGGCAGCGAGTCACAAATGTCGGCAGCGTTTCACCCTTACATAGATGGAAAAGCAGAGCACATGAATCGCACTATGGAGCAGATGCTCTGCATGCACGTGAAAACTGCCATGAATGATTGGGACGAATTCCTAACACCGGCAGAATGCGGTGAATAACTCGGTGAACGAGTCCACATAGTTCATACCATTTGTGTTGAACAGTGGTCAGCATCTAGTGGTACCCTCTTCATTGGTGAAGAGTGGGAGTGCAAGAGGACAGGTTCATTCTGTTCATTCCTTTGCCAAGCGCATAGACTCCTCGTTACAGGAGGCAAAGGGTCACCTTCAAGTAGCTCGGCAACGACAAAAAGAATATGCCGGTAAAAGTCGCCATGAGGTCTCGTTTGAGATTGGTGATAAAGTGTTGCTTAGTATAAAGAACCTTCGGCTGAAGTCGTCAGGGGCGCGAAAACGTCTACCAAAGTGAATTGGGTCATTTCCCATCGTGGCACGCATCGGGCCAGTGGCATACCGATTGCTTCTTCTGCCAAGTATGAAGATACATGATGTGTTTCATGTGAGTCTTCTAGCTCCATACATGGTAGACAGATCCGTTCAACCACCGTTAACAGTCCTTCCTGGCGATGACCAATACGAGGTCCTTTGCCTACTCCAGCACCAAGAGCGTACTCTTCGGTCGCGCATTGTTACGGAGTACCTCGTTCATTGGGCCGGTTGTGGAACTGAACATAACTCATGGGAGACCAAATCTTGGTTGCCCTCAAGGGGTGGTCAATGAGTACTGAGCAAGCTTGCACCTCTTACAGATCGACGCGTAGCAGGAGGTACCACCTGAACGCGAAAAAAGTGAACAACATTCTCGTAGGACAGCATTCATGGACTGCGACCATAGGAGGATGGGGACGTCCAACATAGTTGTGGCATGGACGCTCCAGCCAAAAGGGGAGAGGTCGTTAGCCACAGCTTATATCCAAGTGCCATGCACATGTTCAAGTTTAGCTGGTGATTGAAATTATCGATTTTCTTTCACAATGTTGACAACTCACTTTCTGGCACTCTCACTTCTTGGTCATGAACTGGGATGGTTCATGTTAAGTAGGAAGGAATGTAGCGGAAGGGCCGGTTCGGCCCTCCCACCTTGCAATAGTGAGGGAGTGGCTGCAAGCCACCCCTTGCTGTTGCGAGGGCTGGCCGGTGGCCAGCCACCCGATGGCTACCGGCCGGCCGGCGGTCGGCCGGCTGGGTGGCCGGCAACCTGTCAAGTGATCGGCCTGCCACCCGCCGGTGAGCCTTCAGCTGTCGATCGCTGTTGGTGGCTTGATCAGCGGCCAGGAGGCCACGAGGCCTCAAGTGCCGAGGCCTATGGCCTCGTGCCCTTGCCATCGCTTGCCCTCCTCGCTCGCGAGGGCAAGCGACTACAAGGGATAGAGCGAGAGCGAGGAGTGAGAAATGCACGAGAAGAGTCGGCGCAAATTCACTGAGTGTGCCTCGCACACGACGATTTTGCACCGACGCATCAAGAACAAAATTTGATTTTGTTTAGGATGAACTACGAGTTTCAAAACTGGAAAACTCGTGCGAACTCACGAGTTTGAGGTAATACCCCCTCGTTTTGAACCCAGAATGAGGGGTTGAGTTAAAAATGGAAGTGGGCCTCCGGAGACTTGAGTCATTCAAGTCTCCCTGCATAGGGTCGTTGATGACAATTGGATCCAAGGTGACGCGAAGGGGAAAACCCCTTGAGCGAGCTCTAGACGCCATTCTGCGAACTCCGACGATGACCTAAGTATAGGATTTGGAGACACGACTTGTTACACCCCCATTTGCGGATTTAGGGTTTTCTATGTTTGTGTGGGTGGTGCCCGTGCAAACATAAAACCCTACATCCACGAATGGGGGTTTCCGAGTCCAAGGAAAGATAACAAAAGGCACATCGCTCGATCGCGATTGAGCGAAAAGGCCATTTTTGATTTCTTCAGAAATGAAACCCATTTTATTACATGCAAACCGCTTTCAAAATCTACCCAACTGTGTGGGGCAAAACCAGCAGCACCTCAACCCAAGTCAACCGCACACCAACACTCCGCCTGTGTGATAGAGGCTGACATCACGAGTAAAGCTGATGACTACATCCAACACGATCGCTGAGAAGGGAGCACAGCTCCCCCATGCCCATATATAAATGCACAGCAATAGCAGGGGTGACGACGATGCAGATGGGATGTGCTCGCACATAGCCTCACCCCGTAGTGCCGTCGTCGTCGTCGTCATGGTCACTAATGTGGTCACTGATGTTGTCCCCTATTGTTGCAACTGGTGCATCGTTGAGGGCCTCCTCCAAAACAATGACCTGTTGTATGGCCACCAAATGTTGAGCTGCATATCGCCTCATAGCCTTCACAACATCGAGGTGTGTGTGTAGCTCCACGAGCTCTAACACATTTACCGACCGGACAGCTGCATCTACGGCATGTAGGCGATCAGACACAACACAGACCTGAAGGTAGACCTCCGTCGCGTGCACGTCAGCGTGAGCCACGGCCTCCTCCAGCCTTGCGGGATCATCCCGCAGGAAGGAATTTAGTTTCGCCTACTCGTCGCACAAGTCGACGTCCTCTACGTCAGTCATCAATTCAAGTGCCGCCTGGCCATGAGCTGCTGGCAGGGCTTGGACACCAGACAATGATTCGCCACATGAATCATTTGGGATTGTAGGAACGGCTGCTGCAAAGGCACCGGCTGTTGCTGACACACTTGTCGCTCGACCGTCAGCTACTCGCCAGACGTCGGCATCCGTGGGTACATTTGCATCTGCTGCATCGTCGCAGTCATCGAACTTGCGCTCAATGACGTGGTGCTCCTCCCGACCCCTGGTAGGCAGCCCATCATCCACCTACTGCTGGAGGTCCGCCTGTTGCAAACGTGTACCCTATGGATATCCCTCAGCTGCCTTGAGATGTGTGCACATCCTCCATGCACTCGTCGACAGCCTGTCGTGCCCAAACAACTGTGGTGTTCCAACGACTCATAACATCATGGAGCTCGCCCACAAAATCCTGCACAGTCGCCTCCACTAGAGCCACGGCTACCTCCTGTACGTCCAATGCAGAATGTTGATGCTCATTTACAAGAACTGTAGCTCGAATGTCTGTAATAATATCGTCGGCTGAAATCGTCGTGGTGGTCAAGGGAGCCATGAGCCTGAGGTCTGCAGCTCGTCCCGCACTCTGTGTGGCAGCCACACCTGTCGGGGTGACTGGTGCAAGCTCATCTGCCACTGCCGACATGTCGCACATGCGGACGTCTGCTGTCACCCAGGGGCCATCTTGTGCTCATAACGTGGCTGCTCCAAACACGGCAGTGCACTGGGCCTCTACGTCTGCCTCCAAATCTCCGTCTGACCACTCCACATCGGAAGAATCTTCCTCATGGAGGAAGTCTGCCTCATCCTGGCGGTCTATCACATGCTCCCGCTGCCCAGCACTATCCGTCATGTCCATCATGTGATGTCATGTGGTTGTTGGCGGACACTCCACCCCCCGGTGGAGTGGCAGAAACTAGGAGGGGTGGTACACCAACCCCGCGACAAGGGACGAGGGGGATGTCTCTACTACAGCCCCTGCCACCTCCATAGCTGCTACTACGCCCGCAGGCTGACTCTCTGCTACTCGTGGAGCGTCAGCCTCCCCATTGCGTGGAAGCATGAATCCCACCGCTTCTCTAGTTGCTCAAGGCGTATCTACCAGAACCACTTGGGCATCTGATGTGGACCGAGCATCAGTATCTATATCATCTTCTCCTCCTGCTGCTGCTCCTGGCACCATGACAGCTCTCTCCACCCCAGCTAATGCGGGAGTTTGCACATCATCAAGCGCAGCTCTTACATCGGTCTTCGTCACGTCATCCGCCTAGGCATCAACGATCTCCATCTCCATCTCCGACTCTGACTTAGCATCGGACCAATCCTCCTCTGACGAAGAGTCTCTATGAAGGCGGACGTCTCTCCCCACCGAACTCTCCGCTAACTGAGCTTGCTGTTTAGAATCATCCCCGTCAACCATCTTGTACTCCACAGCAATCGTCTCACCAATGCCGAGCTCCACCGCGGTTGTCGGTGGACAATCCATCCCCTCCAGGACTGACACCTTGGCAGGAGCTGTGGGTACTCAGCAGACCAAGCCGACACAGGACGAGGGGGTCTCATCACCCGAGACTCCTCCCACATCCAAATCTGGTGGTACTTCCTGTGCACGATGTACAAGACGAGTAGCACGCCGCCGCGTATGATGAGTGCGAACGCAAGCGGTACCGTCAGAGGCTGAGGGTCCGCCCGTCGGTATGATGCCGACAGCCTCCAAAACGGAGAGGAGGGCGACGGATGTAGACGACAGATCTGGCATACTAGCATCATCGCAGGAAGGGATGCAGGACTAGGAGGAGGATGAAGATGAAGTTGAAGGTGGCATCAGCGGCAGAGTGGCAGCTCACACGGAAGTCACCTGGTCAAGGTGCTGCTAGACCATGTGCTTGAGGTTCCGGACCTTCATGTGTAGGACGGCCATATCTCCACACCAAAGCGCTGTAGCATCACTAAGTGAGGAAGGGGGAGGCTGGGATGATCGTGCCCAAGGGGGATGCCACCCATGAGGACGCTATCGGTACTGGCACCAGCCATGCTACCTATCTCGACAGTAGCAGCACGAAAACCCTAAAGACAAGTGGGACGCGTGCCACTGGGGCATCGGCCATTGTGCCTGTGCCAGCTGCCACGGCTGGGGCTCAGGCACAGACCATGGTGCTGGCAACGCCCAAAGCCATGCTGCGTAGCTCATATCAAGAGCCTAGTGTGGGTGATAGTCCTGCACACTCGATCCCAATGGTGCTAACCACCACGTAGAGGGATAAAAATACAGCAACGTCTTTCAGACGGGCTGCAATGTCGTCAATCACAGCCACCACATCAGTCATAGTGGGTTGCTACAATGTTGCACTACTGCCACGCGGTTTCGATGGTACAACTATCCCACTGTGCAACCTCAATTCGCCTTCGGCACCGCTGATGTTGCACCGGGTGTCGTCATCAGCCGATGGTTGTGGCCTCAAGCCACCTTCGCTACTGCTGCTGCTGCTACGACTCTCGCAGCGGCTGCTGCTGTGGCGGTTCCCGTCGTCAGCTGACTGTGGTTTCCTAAAGCCACACTAAAAAGGTGAAATAATAATAAAAAACTCCAGAAAAAGACAAAGGGAGTAAGAGGCACTTTTTTTTTACCTTGTTTTTATCACCGATCACTTTGGCGCCACTGGGATACCTCCACCTGGGATCCTTCTTGAGTGCCCTACTCGTTAACCCCCTATCCTCTCCCTTTTGTTTTTTCTCTGCTGTCTGTCTCTACCCTCGCATCGAGCAAGCTCGTCAAACGAGCTCGCTAGGTGAGCTCTCCCGTGGACAAGCTTGCTTGCAGCACAAAGCTGCAAGGCAGCTTCACACTGCAATCGAGCGGTAGCGGTGGCTACTGCCGCTGTGGCTACCTCTGCTACACGTGTTGTCGCTTCTCCTGCTGCTGCATGCGTGTGCAGCTACAGCAGCATGCTGTAACTGCTCACCGCTGTCGTCGCTGCTATAGCCGCTGATGTTGCCGCTACAGATGCTGCTCTGGTTGCTGGCATCCACCGCCGCTGCAGCAACGGCTAGATATTGTTGTTGCTACTGTCTCTACTGCTGCTGAGGCTGCCATCCTCCGTCGCTGTTGCTGTAGCTACTGGCTGCCGCCATTGCTGCTATGGATGTTACTATGGCTACTACATCTGCTTTGTTGTTTCTGCTCGTGGCTACTGATGCCGCCGCTGCTTCAATCTCTTGCCGCCGCTGCGCGCTGCCACTGCTTGCAGCCGCCACCGCAAGCTGCTCTTGTGAGCTGCTTTCCTCTTTTTCATGCACGAAACTTCAAGGGTCTCAGTAGGGACACATACAGTGTGTCAGGAAGCTCAAATTGAATATAATTGCAGAGAGATAGTGACAACTGAGCAACAATCAGCCTCAATAGTTGCTGGTCGCTTAGAGTCGCTACAGGTGGCGGTACTTTCGTACCTGCTCAAACTGGCCTGAAACCACAGTTTTGACCGTAACTCACTGCTCAGGTATCAAAATCACGTGCCGTCTGTACCAGAACGTGCAGAAGGACAATCTCTATGCAACGGTCCTACACAAGGTGGGTTCGTATCATCTAGACATAAATAGCAAGCAAAACAAGCAAATCGGCCAAAATGGCCTGTCCATCGAGAAAGATCTTATGCACTCTAAACTACACTGAGAGCACCCATAATTGTACGAGTGTAGTACCGAGACATCAGTGTGTGCTTTCCATGATGGGAAGCACACCAAAGTTTCAGTTCTCCTGATTGCATTGGTACAGGCTACCGGTTGCATGGATCTCGACCACCGAGAAGAGTCGAGTATCACCTGTGTCACACTAGTCAAGTCGCAGATGCTAAAGACGTCTCGAGATCCTTTGGATGTCCACTTTGTTGTGCTCTCCTATTCTATTGCTCTACACGCTTAGCAAGGGGTACACCGGTAATCACCATGGCCATCACTCGTGACGGGTGGAAGCCACACACAACAACAATCCGGTCTAATCGCCCACATGAGGGTCCTATTCAAGCCATGCGGAGAGGCGCTCTAATACATATGTAACAAAATGGAATGGGAGCTTGGCCCACTGGGCCAACAGTGGTTGAGAGTCTCCCACCCTGAATACATCCCATCTGCTTCCTACAGGCGAGGGACCATTTTTCAAGCAATGTGGAGAGGTCGGCTTCGGCCATGACGGAGTAGTATTATACCCATCGTTTCGGTCGATAGATTAGCACTGTCCATAGTCGAAAATGAAATGACAGAGATGTCCATGTTTTTTGTTCTTCGAGCAAATACATGCACGAATGATATATATATATATATTTCATGGATTTAACAGATTTGACATGGATTTTGACTTCGAGGACGAAGTCGAACTTCCCCTGTCATCGCAAGCAAGCAGGAGGGGTTTCGCGGCGAAACCTCCCTGCGAGCTCGCGATGACCCTACCAAACCCCCCATTTTAACTAGGGGGTTTGTCGAGGGTTTGGGGGGTTTGCAAGATGCGGCACATGTTGTGATAGAAGAAAGGGAATCTGCCGGGGCCCGCTATCGCGGACCCAGACCCAAACCCCCCAATATAACTAGGGGGCTTGACGAGGGTTTGGGGGGGGGGTTGCGAGATGTGGCACACACTGTGATAGAAGAAAGGGAATATGCCGAGCCCCGCTACAGCGGGGCCAGACAGGTGCTCGAGCAAGTAAAAAATAATGGCCCAAACCCCCTAGTTCAACTAGGGGGGTTGCACATAGTTCGTGCATTCACCCTTGTGAGCGTGCAATTTTTGACCTGCAACGTGCAAATTATAACCCAAAACATGCAACATGGTGACTTCTGGCATCGGTGAGGCCGGTGTCACAAGTCGTTGACTTCACCCTCGAAGTCGGCGATGTCACACTTCGAGAGCAAGGTTTAATTCCGTTTTTGCTTGCACATTTCAAAACATGGACATCGTTGTTCTTTCATTTTCGATTATGGACAGCGCTGATCTATCGGGCGAAACTGTGGGACGTAGAGCTTAGTGTGTGTGGGAAAGTGTGAGATACGAAAACATGGAACACCAAGAGAGGGTTGACGCCATGGATCAGGTTTAGCTCAAAGAGAGAAAAGTGACTAGTAACGAGCTAATGAGGCGTTAGGTGCTAGCGAGCAGCGGACAGCGGGGTGACGAGCGGGCGGATGGCGAGCCCAGCCTCACTCGCACCCAAGCCAAGTGAGATCTGAACCCGGATCTCAACCACGCAATAACCTGCACGCATGCAACCTGTCAAACCTGGAAAAACAACCCGGACATGCACCCCAGTCACACTAGGAATCCTAGTGTCAAAAATAAATGAGGTTATGGAGGCTCGTGAGTGACACAAGCTTTGTGAGTGTGGCTCTGGATAGTCGGCATGTGCATAATCACGAGTCGGCAACACACGAGCGGTGACTTCAGCGCCAGTGTCACTCCGGCATCAATCACCTTCGTGAGTGTGGTGAGTTTACAGCGAGGCCAGAGGTCACAACGGATCTGTGGAACACAAACCAACACTCCCCCATGACTCAAAGCCGACACACAGCGACATGAACTCACAGGCACGAAAATGTGTCACAAGGAGTGACACAAGACTGTACACGCACTGGGAACAATCATTCACCCAGGATCACCACGTGGGCACAACAGCCCAACAACATGCACAGCTGCCTTGAAGACGTTTCTACTGAGTGCCTCAAGAAACCAGCTCGCTGCTGTCGTGTATCGACCCAGATGACACGGACATCACCTACAGCAATACGCTCACATACAAAACGATGCTCAACATTGATGTGCTTCGTGCGTGTATGATGCATGCCATTGTGTTCAACAATTGCCTTGGTGCTTTGGTTGTCACAGCGCAACGTGATGCAGCGGATGGGGACGCGCAGTTGTTGTAGCAAGCGACATAGCCATACACTCTCGCAAGTGCCTGCGCCTAGAGAAACATCCTCAGCCTCACTGGAGCTGAGTACCACGTAGCCCTGCTTACCACTCTTCCAAGACACAGTGGTCCCTCCAACGAGAAAGACATAACCGATATGGCTGCGCGCATCAGTGGCATGCACTCAGTCGTTGTCAGTATATCCATCCACAACGAGTGATGACTATGCACGATAGCACAGACCGGTGCGGGCAGTGGAGAGGACATACCTAACAACACGCAGTGTAGCCTCCATGTGTCGGGCTTGAGGAGCCTGGGAGAACTGGGCCAGGAAGTTCACTGAGAATGCTACATTTTCCCTGGTCGTGGTCGCTTGGTACATTAGTGACCTAATGAAACGAAGATAGTCCGTCACATCGACTGTCTCCCCCAGCTTAGACACATCCAGTGTCTTCAGCAGCCTCTGACCCGCTGGGGTCATGGACGTAGACGCAGTGGGTGTAGACTCCAATAGAGAGGCGAAGCGCTCCCCTAGGCTGTGGAGGTATGCAGCCTGGTGAACATGGAGTGTCCGACAAAAACGATCGCGCTGAAGCTCCATGCCCAAGAAGACACGTGCAAGTCCCAAGTCTTTCATTTTGTACGTACACTGCAAGAGTGTCTTTATTGCCTTGAAAGCAGCCTGACTAGGCGACTCTATTAGCAGGTCGTCCACGTAGACGAGAATAGTGACGAACAGGGTAGAGGGCGGACTGACAAAGAGTGTAGGATCCACCGTATTGTGTCTGTAACCGCCTTTCTCAATAGTGGACCTGATCTCTTGGTTCCAGCACCAAGGTGAATGCTTCAGGCCATAGAGAGCCTTCCGCATCCGCCAGACTCGGTCAGTACCGTCAGAAAAGCCAGGAGGCTGGACCATGTAGATCTCCTCATCCAACTGCCCATGGAGGAATGCATTGTTCACATCCATCTGCTCCAACTCCCAGTCGTGATGAGCGACGAGACTCAACAGTGCTCTGGCAGTGGTATACCGCCCTACTGGTCTCATCGAAGTTGACGCCAGGGACATGGGAGAACCCTTTTGCCGCGAGTCGTGCCTTGTATTTGTCGAGTGCACCATTGGACTTGTACTTGCGCCAAAAGACACAACGAGCATCGATGGCTTTGCGTCCAGGCGGTAGATTGACAAGCTCAAAGACCGCATGCTCATCAAGGATGTTGAGCTCGTCACGCATGGCAGCCTCCCACTACTTGGCGTCAGAGGCCATGCGGGCTTGACGCACCGTGGCCGGCTCATGCGGCAAGGCAATGGTGGCCGACGTGGCATGACACTCGGCAATGCTACTCAAGACAGCAGCTTCCAAGGCCCGCTCATGCTCTGAGGCAAGGAGTGTATAGCCGAGGGTGGAACTGGGATGGACGATCCCAGTAGCCAGGCCCAGTGCGTCCATGCCGGTGGAGAGAGCAGGTGAGGGGACAGGTTGTGATGGAGGAGGACGTGCCGAGGTCATGGAGGTGTTAGAGCGGTTGGGGAGGGCACGGAGACGCCCATCCCGGACGAAGGGAGAGACAGGAGCAGAACCCATGGGGACGTGTGGTGGTGGGTCAGATACCCGGATGGGAGAGGTCGCCGGTGAGGGGACACTAGGAGGTGTGACTGAGCTGGGCGGGACAGCGGGAGATGAGGCAGACTGGGCAAAATCGGTGACCAGAGAGGATGGTACGTCAGAGGAACTGGACGAGATGTCAGAGGACGAGGACGCCGAGAAAGTGTCCGGACGACAAGGACTAAGGCGAGGGTGAGAGCTGCGGTGTAGCAACAGGGACTGCCGGACCGGCAGGACCGACTTCCCCTCTCAACCGAGAGAGAGGGAGGAGGGAGGAGTTGGGAGACAGGCGACGGAGGTCCCGGAGGAAGACCAACTAAAAGAACAGAGTGTCGCGAGACTCAATGATACTCTGGTGGACAGGGTCCCAGAACCGCCATGCTTTGGACTGCGCAGAAACCCCGAGAAAGGGGCATAGATGAACGTGAGGGGACAACTTCCTGTCACGTAGGTCCTCTGGAAGCCAGATAGAAGTAATACAAAGACCGGCTTTATGACCATGCCAACGCTCAAAAGTGGTGACAATGCGGGACAGGGGGCCATGGGGAACACGGTTCCACACCCACGTCATGTAGCACATTGCCTCGAACGCAAAGACCAAATGTAGACCGGATTCAGAAAGAAGCGTGCAAACACCGTCGGCAAGCGTCTGGTTCCAACGCTCAAAGACACCGTTTGTTGGGGTATGTAGGGAGCGGACGTCTCAAGACACACCCCACAAAACTCAAGGAGGCGGGCGGTGGGACCAAGGAATTCACCGCCATTGTCGCTGTGGAAGACACGCAATGACCGTTGACAGGCACGCTCAGCCTGAACAAGCCACGACTCAATGACAGAACAAACATCGCTCTTTTGTCGAAGAGCGAAGACCCAACGAAAGCGAGAAAATTCATCGGTAAGGCACAAGACATAACAACCAACATCACCAAGGATGTCATGAGACTGGGGCCCCATGACGTCTGCATGAACACGATCAAGGGGATGTGAGGAGTGAGATTCAGAAAGAGAGAAAACAGAGCGATGCATTTTTCCCTCCGCACAGGCAAGACAATCAGCAGGGCAAGGGACAGGGAAGGTAGAGGGCGAGAGGCCAAGAGCAGGCTAGAGGCGAAGCATGCTGTGAATGGCATCTGTGTGGACATGACCAAGGTGGCGATGCAAGAGACGGACGAGGTCAGGAGCGAGAGAGGGTGCAACGTGAGCAAGAGGAACGTCGACGGGAGGAACAGAGGGGACGTACAAGGGAACACGATAGATTTTGTCACACTTCACGCCATGGAGAACAGCACGCTCAGAGGAACGAAGACAGACAATGCCCACACCACGACTAGTAGTGAAGTCCATACCTTGATCATCCAGGGACGGCACAGACAGCAGGTTGAGTTCCAGTAAATGCACGTACAGAACATCAGGCAGGTACAGGGCACCACTAGGCCGAACAAAGCGCACGACGCCCACACCCTGAACCGGCAACAATTGACCAGACCCACTACGAACAAAGCGGACAGAACCGACTGGACTCAACGAGACAAACGATGAACGCACGGACGTAATGTGGTGGGTCACACCGGAGTCGAGGACAAAGAGGCCACTGGACACACGCACGAGGGAAATGATGCTGGATGTTGCAACAATGACAATGGAGGAGGCAGAAGAGGCACAAAGAGGGAGACAACGAGGAAGAAAGTCAGACTGCCAATGCTCAATCCACGAGACGGACGTACACAAGGCACCCAGGACTTGACCGGGAGGATCCCCACGAAGGACACTGTCAGTTTGACACACAAGATCTCTGGCGAGCGGTGCAACACCCTCACCTCCCTGATCGCGAAGGCGGAGAAGCTGAAGGAGAGACTGCTCCGGGTTGTGCTCCCAATAACCACAATCACCAGTAACAGATTCCAGTGGATCTGAAGTAGACGTGCCGGTGAATGGAGGGAACCACGGTGGAGCCATGTAGGCAGATGATGGAGGACCAGCATATGCAGGGGCATCGTAAGGCGGTGGCCAGCCCCAGGTGCAGGGGCCAGGCGGCGGAGGGGAAGGCACACCAGAAGTGGCGTGAGCTTGAGCTGGGAGTGGAGTGAAGGCGCGCTATTGAACACTGGAGCCGGAGGGTGCGAGGGAAGAGGAGGAGCCGGAGGTGCACGCCCAGTGAACGTGCATTGCCCGGGCAAGGCGGAGGTCATCCGGTGGAGCTGGGCATGTCCTAGCAGAGTGCTCAGACGAACTACATTTCCAACACACGACGGCGCCTAGAATACACGAGGAAGCAGCAGCACCCTTGTCCTTGCCCTTGCCCTTGCCCTTCCCCTTGTCCTTTCCACGACCCTGGGCAGCAAGGGCAGAGGCAGGAGAGGATGAGGAAGAAGCGGTGGAGGTGGAGGAAGATGCAGGAGAGGAGGGCGAAGCAGCAGTGGTGAGCGCCGTAACACCAGTGACGGCAGAGCAATGGAGGCGCTTGTTCTACACACTAGTCCACCAAGCAACAAGGCGCTCGGATGTAAAGTCCCAGAGAGCACCAACCCTAGGCGGCGACTTGGGCAGGACCGGCTGCGAGGCAAGGCACTGTAGCTCATCAGCTTTGACGTCACGAAGGAGATCGGACAACTCAGGAATGAGACCGTTGACCATGGTCAGAACGGCGGTGACCTGGCCAGGTGCTGCATCGTCAATCTCACGAAGGAGCTTGAGACCGCGAGCCCAATAGGCATCGGCGGTCTCATCAGCACGCATGAGGAGTATGTTGAACTGGACCGTAAGCGCACTCTGAGTAGCTTGGCCAGTGATAGTGGAACGACGGTGCAGCATGGCGTATGCACCCATGGGATCAGCAAGGCGCTGGGCAGCAGGAGCAGCATTGAAGGTGCCAACATCATCAATCAGTGACTCAGGGGCAGCGGCGATGAGACCACGGATAGTGCGGGCAGACTCAGAGGTAGGAGGTACAAAGGCAAAGATAGCTGGAGAGTAGTACTCCCACAATTGTTCCCCCTGAGCCCAGGCGCTGAAGCGCACCTCCCAAGAAGAGAAGGTAAGCCAGGAGAGAGGGCAGGTGGTTGAGAGAAGAATTCGTGCTGGCACGGCGTAGGAGAGGAGAGGGCAGCAGCAAGACTGCTGGAGTGCGCAGCAGTAGAGGTGCTAGAGCCAGACTGCGTGGAGGACGCGTTAGCATTGGCGCCAACAGGTGGGACAATAGACGTAGTGGACAAGCGACGCAACACTATAGCCGCGACCTCATCTGCAAATGCGGCACGGTTGTCCTCTGCGAGCTTAAGGCAATCTTCAGCTTCCTGCTGAGCCTCGCGAGCAAGGGCCAGCTGACGCTGAAGGGCAACAATTACTGACTCGTCGTCACCAGGCATGGTGACGACCGTGGGGCTCTGCCGGACAGATTTTGGCAGAGTTTCCCCAGCCCCAGTGGGCGTGGGAAAAATGGGGTATCTTAGACGAGTGGAGAGAGAGCTGCAAGACAGCCCACCCCGGGTCCGACAATGGAAGCCACCAGAAGAGAGACAATGACAGAGAACAGACACGCACTACAAAGAGAAAGGGGCAGGTCAAGATGCCGAAGAGGGAGATGGGTTGCGAAGGAATCCAAGGAGAGGAGGAACAAGAGCTGCAGTGGCAGAGGAGAGGAAAGCAACTGTAGACGCAGCGAGAACCGCCAAGGCAAGAGCCCCGGTGACGAAGGCTGCTCCTAAGGTGGTGAATGCCGCTAAGATGGAGATGGCCGATATGACGAGATTGGATGGTGCAGGTGAAGCCAATGCGAAGGCGGTGATAGCTACTGCTTTAGAGGTACGAATGGAGGATGCAGCTGTTGTAGTAGCAGATGCAGCTAATGCAGCTACGGATGTAATGGCAGACGCTGCAGCAGAGATCTACGTGCCTATGTATGCGGCTACAGCAGCAATGGGACCAACAACGACGGCTGCCACGGTGTAGGCCTCCGTTGCGCGCCCAGCAGATGTAGCAGCAGGTGCACGCGCAGCTCTAGCAACTACTGCAAAGGTAGCGGCCGCAGCTGCAGCAGCGTGTATGACAGCGGACAATGTGCACGTCAGCGTGCTTAGAAAACCAGCTGCATCCTGCGCAAACGCTGTGGAGGGCTGGGCAATGACGCTCAGCTCCAGAGGCTCATGCAGCTGTGGGTTCCCCTCGGGAGACAAAGGGGGAGAGGCGCTTACTGGACGTTGGGGACTCGCACGTGCAGACGGTGCTGAGGCAGTCTCGAGTGCCCGGTCACCGCTCATCCCTCTATGACGACGTGGATGGCGATGCCCCGTCCTCCCCTCGTAATACGCTCTAAGGGTCAGTGGAACGGGGATGTCACGTTGCACCAGCGTGTCTGCCGGAGCACCACCGCAGTGATCACCGCCCCTGCTGCTGCTGCTATGACTGCTTCCGCTGCTGCCATTGCTACTGTTGCTACAATTGCTGCAACTAATACTATAGCCGAGGCAGCAACTCTGGAGACTCGCCGCCTTCAAACGTTGCTGCTACTGTCACTACGGCTGCGGCTGCCGGCTGCTGCTTCCGACTCGGATGCTGCTGTCGGCTGCTGCCTCTGATGTTGATGCTGATGCCACTGCTGCTGCTGCTGCTACAGCTGCTGCTGTTGTTGCTGCTGCTACTGCCATGACTGCAGATGCTGCAGTTGTGGCTGAAGCAGTGGCTATGCGATCGGGGCTGCTTCAGATGTCGCTGGAGCGGTTGCTATAGCTACCGTTGCTGGTCAAGCTGAGAATGTGCTGCTGCAGTTTCTGCTATGATTGACATAGGAGCCAGCGGGAGGCATGGAGACGAGCCTGCCTGCGGGCGTGGAGACGGGCCTGCCTGCGGGCGTGGAGACAGACCTGTCTGCAGGCATAGAAATGGGACTGCTTGCGGGCGTGAAGATGGGTCTCCCCGCGGGCGTTGAGACGGGCCTGCCCGCAGGGAGCCTCTCCACAAGGCTACTGCTGCCTGCTCAGAAGGTGGCAGCGACGGCTAGGAGAAGTGACTGGAGCGGGATGGTCCACGTCACGGCTGCTGCCTATGCGAAACGGCAGCAGGACTAGTGTACACGGGCCCCACGGCCCGTGTATAGCAAAGCCCGCAGTGGACAGGCCCCCCCTCAGAGGTAAGAAGAGGGCTGGGTTGCGCACTGGCTGCAAGATCGTAGCTACTGTTGTGATTTGTGACGTTCCTGTTGACTTGTACAGTTTACTCTGACCACTCGGCCGTGTGCATACTTGTGCAGATCCCTGATGCGGACCCTGGTGGTACCGGTGCGTCATTTGGTGGCGGACTACCAGCTTGGAGCTGACCGACGACCGTTCCAGAGCTCTGGACGCTACCCGGGACCTCCTGCAGTTTTTCTGCAGCACGCAGGACTTTATCGGTGGACTGGCCGTGGGCCCGATATGCATGTTTTTGCATCGTGTGTCTACCGTTTGATGCCGGATCCATGCATGTGACCAGTCGTAGTGTCTGGCTTGTGATTCCGCACGTCTAGGTTCAGACGGCGTAGCGTTCTGACATGTGTGCGTAGAGTTACAGCCAAAACAGTGGTTTTGGGCTGGTTTTAGGACAGATCTTGCACTGCCGCGTGCGACACCCGCCGTGCGCCGCGGCAGGTACTTATGCCATGGACCTGTCATTTGTCATTTCTCTCTGCAAATGCTATTGAAGCATTCAGACACTTTGCCTTGTGTCTCCTAGCCAAACTCTTGCCGTTGCGTGCACGACNGGATGCATGCATGTGACCAGTCGTAGCGTCCGGCTTGTGATTCTGCACGTCTAGGTTCAGACGGCGTAGCGTTCTGACATGTGTGCGCAGAGTTACGGCCAAAACAGTGGTTTTGGGCCGGTTTTAGGACAGATCTTGCACTGCCGCGTGCGACACCCGCCGTGCGCCGCGGCAGGTACTTATGCCATGGACCTGTCATTTGTCATTTCTCTCTGCAAATGCTATTGAAGCATTCAGACACTTTGCCTTGTGTCTCCTAGCCAAACTCTTGCCGTTGCGTGCACGACTTGTGACTATCGTCACCGTCTGATCAAGCACTGACGCCTGGTCAACGGGAGTGTTGCTAGGAAGCTTCCTTGCATCTTCTCAAGATGCAAAGAAGACAGCTGGTCGCCGTCGACGCAGCCGACAACCATCACGTGAAACCATAGCAGCGGCGTTGCCACTGTGCCAGCAGCAGCATAGCGGCAGAGCAGCAACAGCGGCAACGGCAGTAGCAGCGCCGTAGCAGCAGCTACAGCAGCGCGTGGCGGCTGTAGCGAGTGCAGCCGCCGTCCGCAGCCACAGCGGCGGCCGCGGTAGCAGTAGCAAGCGGCGGCAGCGGCGGCAGCAGCAGAAGAGCAGCAGCGGCAGCAACAAAACCGCAGCAGCAGCAGCGGCAGCCGCGGCGGCAGCAGCAGAGCAGCAGCAGCTGCAACAACAGCAGTAGCGCGCGGCGATGGCAGTGAGCAGCAGCCGCAGCGAGCAGCAGCAGCAGCAGCATTGCGCAGCCGCTGCTGCCACTGCTGCGCATGCAGCCACGCAGCTGCTGCAGCAGCTGACAGCACAGCTGCAGCAGCAGCTGAGCGGAAGCTGCTGCGCAGCCTACGCGCTGCTTCCGCGCAGCCACCGAGGAGCGGCTGCACGCTCGCGCAGAACTGCAAGAGAAGAAGGAAAAAAAGGAGGGAGGGAGTCGAGCTGACGTCAGCATTTTTGCTTGCTGACTTCATCAGGTCGTGCTGACGTCAGCAACCACCTGCTGACGTCAGTACCATACTTAGCCAAAAATTTTGCCGGACAGTCAAAAATTGCCAGCGTCTCAAATCCTCGAGAAACGCTGACGCTTTTGCAATCTGAAAAACCTGACCTGTGTACCCATACTGAGAGACGACATGAACTCGTCGGACAACAAGGGGAAGGTGACAGATGATCCCTTCTCCTCCTCTTCTGGGGTCCTGAGCCCACGCTCGCAGGCCATTGAGGACCTGCGGAGCCAGCAGGTTGAGATGCGCCACCTACAGTAGGAGCAGACTGATGCCATCCGTACGCTGACTGAGCTTCTGCGTGGCCAGTCCACAGTCCCACGGCAGGTTTTCGAGGGAGCTGCCGGCGTCGCGGTCTCTACACAACAGTCGGCTCAGGCACCCGTTACAGGAGCTCGACCTGACCCACCACCTTTTGACCTCCTGGATGATGAGCCATTCATGCCAGGCATGATAGACGACTCCCTGGATCATGAGATTCGAGTTCTTCAGGAGCGCCTCCGTCAGCTGCAGACGGGTACCAGATCTCCTCGGATTCCTACGGTGAGATCGTCACCCGACTATCCCTGTGACTATCCCCGTCCAGGAGTCTTCCCCGTCCCTCGTCCCCCTCGACCTGCGGTTGCCCTCCCCACGAAGCGGTAACCCAAGGACTTTGAGACACCACCTCCACGGTACATCACTGAGGACGGCTTCGACTGCTGGGAGATCCTCTTTCAGGTTTGGGCTACTTCAGAGGACGTGTGGCCCTACTACCACAACACGTATAAGCCTACAGACCCAGCACAGGTGTTGACAGCAGCCAGGGCGATGCGCGGACTCCTCTATGTCATGCCACGCGAGACCGCTGTCGACTTCGGCCCCTTCCTTGGCGAGCCCGGCACAGGCACCGGCGCCGATCCACGCGGAGGTTAGGATCTGGCCTTATCCCTGCTGGCCGCACAGACGTACGCCACCCGTGCAGCACACATTCGTGCCTTCCACTCTCTCCGTGAGGGGCCTGCGGAGCCTGCAGCCGATTACTAGCGACGTGTCATGCGCATCTACACGCGTCTTGGGACGTCCGGAGGCACACAGCTGTACGTGCTCCGTACGATGATGCTCGGAGTTCGCCTTGAGTATACTGACATCTTCACACGGTACAGCGATGCTGTCCTCGAGCCCTTTTCAGCCACTCTCCGGCTTCTCCCTTGGACACATCAGCTCTTCCTCTAGGTGACTTCAGCCCGCAAGTCAGCCGTGGCCTATCAGGAGACTTCCCTTGCTGCAGCAGTCGTCGCATCACCACCATCATCCCTCCTGCAGTCTCCTTCTTCATCCTCCATCACGTCCTCGTCATCCTCCTCCTCTTCGGCCCCGTCCACACCCACTCAGACACAGGGTGTTGCAGCAGCAGCTCAGGGGAAGAAGAAGGGGAAGTGGGGACCAGGTCAGCAGCAGTCACAACAGCAGTCGCCCTCCAGTGGTAGCAGTGGACGTTCTGTTCACTGCTACAACTGTGGAGGCACCCATCGCTTCACCGAGTGCCAGCAGCCGCTCGACTGGGCGTGGATTACTCGTGGACTCCAGGCTGCACACGCCCTCCGTTCCACGTCCAGCACATCATCCTCGCCATCCTCCGGACGCGTGGCGGCCACGACTGCAGCTGTTCCTACTTCTCCACCGGCGAGTAGCAGCAATCCAGACCCACGCAACCGCACCATCGCTGAGCTTCGATACCTTCTGGTGCTCCGCTTTCAGGGAGGTACGAGTGTGTTGTCACAGCCGGGTGGTTCACAGACTGTCGTTCTGTCTGTTCTTGTGGCTCGGGATGACCCGTTTTGGGGGGCACAGTCGGCATGTGATGACGATGGGCCTGACTGTACAGATTGGATTCATGAGTCTCACCTTTGTACCCTTCGTCGTTTCTCCCCACCTACTGCCCAGCATCTGTCTGAGGCCGAGTGTTCCATTGCCCGTTGTACAGTGACGTCCTCCAGTCGTGATTCAGGTGGCACTTGGATCATCGATTCAGGTGCCACTCATCACATGACGTGTCATCGTAAGGACTTCGTTGTTCTCGGCCCTGTTGCATCTGTTCGTTCCGTCCGCACAGGCTCTAGTCAGTCCTTGCCAGTCCAGGGTGTTGGGGTCGTGCGTTTTGATGGTCCGTCTGGCCCCTTGTATCTCTCCGAGGTGCTGTTTGTGTCTGACCTTGAGCTAAGTTTGCTTTCTTTCCGTGCTTGCACACTGATGGGACTCTCTGGGGAGCACACTGCCGAGTTCGCGATTGTGACTGCCATTGACACTAGCAGCGTTTTTCTACGTGCCTCTGTTGTGGATGACCTGTACCGTGTCTCCCGGACTTCTGCTCCTTGCTCCCCTTCCCCTTCAGCTCGTGTTTTTGTCACTGGTGACCTGTCTTCTGAGCACCAGCGATTGCTTCATCGCCGTCTGTGTCATGTGGGCTCCGACACTGTGTCGAAGCTCATTTGGACACAGCCCGCTCTCGGTCTTGACGCGGCTTCTTTCGAGAAGCCGCCCAAGACCGACTGTCTCTTCTGCATCCAGGGTAAGATGCATCGCTGCACCTACCCTGACTCCCGTTCTCACGCACTTTGCCCTCTTGAGTTAGTCCATTCGGACCTTCTTGGTCCTCTTCCTGTCTAGTCTTTGTCCGATAAGGGTCGATACGTCCTGACTCTGACTGATGACTTCACCCGGATGCGGTGGGTCTACAGCCTGCGCCAGAAGAGTGACGCCACTCTCGCGGTTTGTCTCTGGCTAGTAATGGCTGAGCGGTAGTCCCGCCACACGCTGCACACCTTCCGCTCAGATCGTGGCGATGAGTTTCTAGGCAAGATGGATAGCTTCTTCGATGATCACGTGATTTTTCACGAGGTCTCCGCTCCTGCTACTCCTCAGCAGAACGGTGTATCTGAGCGTTGGAACCGCACCATGGAGGATGCGGTTCGCGCTATGCGGTCAGAGTGCGGTCTCCCAGAGTCCTTCGCTTTTGAGGGCTTTGCCTACATGACTTGGGTCTGGAACCGCCTCCCGCACGGTCCTCTTCTGGACCACGTTACACCGTATGAGCTCTGGTTCAGCCACCGTGCTGACCTTTGTCTCGCTCGCGTCTGGGTGTCCTTGGCTTCCGTGTGGTACACCGAGGACCAGCAGGGGTCCAAGGTCTCACCACGGGGTCGTTTGTGTGCCTTTGTAGGCATCTCCCCGCGATTGAAGGCCTGGTGCTTTTGGGACCCTACCCGTCGTCGCATTGTTGAGTCACGAGACGCGCTCTTCTTTGAGTCCCTCACCTACCGTGATCCGACGTCGATTACGTCGCTGTCTGTCATGCACATCCCTACGTGTGAGGTTTCTCGCCGGATGGGGGAGTCTTCGCCTACGAGCACCCCTCGCCAGGATGATGTGTCCGTTCGAGCTCCCTCCACTTCACGGTCTCCGGCTCTTGATGACCCAGCGATCATCGCTGTCGGCCCAGAGACCTCTCTAGCACCGCCGGCTTCTACCCTGGTTCCCTCGCCTCCCTCAGGTACCCATGATCCTACACCTGTGCGTACTCCTGTGACCGTACGTGTATCCGTCGACACTCCTGCCTCTGTGTGTGGCCCTGCCTCACCTGCCCCTACTGTCACACCGAGTCCCGTGTCTCCCACACACGCATCTCCTCGCACGACATCACCAGCTCCCTTGCCTCAGCTCTCCCCGGCTGTGATTGTGCCTGTTCCTGAGCCTGAGGTGCGCCCATCGAGCCCACGTTACTCTCGTGAGCCTAGCGATCGTCTTCGACCATTGGACTCCGGACCTCAGCGAGCGTCTGGCCCTGCACCCAGGCACTCCACTCGCAGCGTCGCAGGTGGTGACCCCGGCACAAAGGCCCTAGGCCTGAGTGTCCGCACTAAGCACACAGAGGTACACCCAGCGTGTCCCGTAGGGCACGATCTCGTCACTCACGTGTTCCACATCGCTTGTGATGCAGCAGCTGATCTTGTGGTCGCCAGACCTAGCACTGAGGCGTGCACTCTTGCCACGCAAAGCTCTCCCTCTTTGACGTCTGACCAGGGCACACTGAGGGAAGCTCTCTCATCACAGGATGCTGACGCTTGGCGTGCTACCTGCGAGGATGAGCTTCGCGCCATCCGAGAGCATGGAGTTTACGAGCTAGTCGACCTTCCACCTGGGAGGAAGGCTATTCAGGTCAAGTGGGTCTTTTGGAAGAAAATGAAGCGAGGTGGCTCACTGGAACGCCACAAGGCTCGCTTGGTCGTCAAGGGGTACTCTCAGACTTAGGGCATTGATTACACTGACACCTTCAGCCCTGTCGGCCGCATGACCTCAGCTCGAGCTCTGTTCGGCATAGTGGCTCAGCATGAGTGGGAACTACACCAGATGGATGTGAACAATGTGTTCCTCCATGGCTCTCTGGATGAGGAGATCTACGTGGCTCAGCCACCCGGCTTTGAGGACGGCGACAAGGTCTGGCGCTTGTGCAAGTCCTTTTGCGGCCTCAAGCAATCTCCTCGGTGTTGGAACCAGGAGATCACTAGCACCCTGACTCGTGCAGGATATGTACAGAGTGTGGCAGATCCCTCTCTCTTCATCCGACGGACGCCTGAGCGGTTCATCGCCATCTTGGTCTATGTCGACGACCTTCTGATCGCGTCTCCTTCACTGGAGGCTGTGAATGAGGCCAAGGCCGTCCTCCAGACTGCCTACAAGATGAAGGACCTTGGTCCTACAGCAGTGTTTCTTGGCATGGAGAGCGTACGAGACCGCAGACGTCGTACTCTACTACTGCACCAGGCACGATACGGACGTGTTGTGGGGGAGCGCTTCAACGACCTCCTCGGCGCAGTGCCCACGGCTTCCACACTTCTCACACTCGACGGGCAGGATGCCCTAAAGGTGGACGATCCCACACAGCTGGGGGAGACAGTGGATGTTGCTCTGCGTGCAAGGGCTGCTGAGGCGGTATGGCTATAGCGCCTGTTCCTTGAGCTGGGTCAGTCAATACCCGCCATTGTGCTTTGTTGCGACAACCAGAGTGCTCTTGCCATTGCGGAGAACTCTGGTGTCTTTCATGCTCGCAAGAAGCACATTGCAGTGGAGCATCACTTTGTGCGTGACCTGGTGGAGCGACACCTGATCTCCGTCATTTGGGTTGGCACTGACATGCAGCGTGCTGACTTCTTAACGAAGGCACTGGCACGCGGAAAGTTCCTGGTGGCCATTTGTTCTGTCGGACTTTGCCCCTTGCCTGAGAGTGGTTGAGTGTGGAATGTTTTGGTGGCCATTTGTTCTGTCATTGCACGCGTTGTTGTACTCATTTCAGTGCTTCACGTGTATGGACATGCATACCATCGGGTCATGGGGGAGTCTTGTGATTTGTGACGTTCCTGTCGACCTGTACAGTTTACTGTGACCACTCGGCCGTGTCCATACTCGTGCAGATCCCTGATGCGGACCCAGGTGGTACCGGTGCATCATCTGGTGGTAGGCTACCAGCTTGGAGCTGACCGACGACCGTTCTAGAGCTTTGGACGTTACCCGGGACCTCCTGCAGTTTTTCTGCAGCACGCAGGACTTTATCGATGAACTGGCCGTGGACCCGATTTGCATGTTTTTGCATTGTGTGTCCACCGTTCGATGCCGGATGCATGCATGTGACCAGTCGTAGCATCTGGCTTGTGATTCTGCACGTCTAGGTTCAGACGGCGTAGCGTTTTGACATGTGTGCTCAGAGTTACGGCCAAAACAATGGTTTTTGGCCGGTTTTAGGACAGATATTGCACTGCCGCGTGCGACACCTGCCGTGCGCCGCGGCAGGTACTTATGCCATGGACCTGTCATTTGTCATTTCTCTCTGCAAATGCTATTGAAGCATTCAGACACTTTGCCTTGTGTCTCCTAGCCAAACTCTTGCCGTTGTGTGCACGACTTGTGACTGTCGTCACCGTCTGATCAGGCAGTGACGCCTGGTCAACGGTAGTGTTGCTAGGAAGCTTCCTTGCATCTTCTCAGCTACTGCTGGAGAACGGAGGCAGAAGAAGCAACGGCGGCCGTGAAGAGTCACCTTACGACCAGGTTCACGCGCTCAAGCGTGAGCGCGGCTCACTCTCTCATCACTGCTCTGATACCAGTGGGACGTAGAGCTTAGCGTGTATGGGGGAGTGTGAGATACAGACACATGAGTAACGAGCTAGGTTGATGCCATGGATCAGGTTTAGCTGAAGGAGAGAAAAAGTGACGAGTAATGAGCTACAGAGGGGTTAGGTGCTAGCGAGCAGCGGGCAGCGGGGTGACGAGCGGACGGACGGGCGAGCCCAGCCTCGCTCCCACCCACGCAAAGTGAGATCTGAACCCGGATCTCAACCACGCAATAACCTGCGCGCATGCAACCTGTCAAACCCAGAAAAACAACCCGGACATGCACCCCAGTCACTAACAAGATGCAAGGAAGCTTCCTAGCAACACTCCCGTTGACCAGGCGTCAGCGCCTGATCAAACGAAGACGACAGTCACAAGTCGTGCACGCAACGGCAAGGGTTTGGCTAGGGGACAAAAAACAAAGTGTTTGAATGCTTCAATAGCATTTGCAGAGAGGAATGACAAATGACAGGTCCATGGCATAAGTACCTGCCGCGGCACACGGCGGGTGTCGCACGCGGCAGTGTAAGATCTGTCCTAAAACCAGCCCAAAATCATTGTTTTGGCCGTAACTCTGCGCACACATGTCAGAACGCTACGCCGTCTGAATCTAGACGTGCAGAATTACAAGCCGGACGCTACAACTGGTCACATGCATGCATCCGGCATCGATCAGTGGAAACACAATGAAAAACATGCAAATCGGGCCCACGGCCAGTCCGCCGATAAAGTCCTGCGTGCTGTAGAAAAACTGCAGGAGGTCCCGGGTAGCGTCCAGAGCTCTGGAACGGTCGTCGGTCAGCTCCAAGCTGGTAGTCCGCCACCGGATGACGCACCGGTACCGCCTGGGTCCGCATCAGGGATCTACACGTGTATGGACACGGCCGAGTGGTCACAGTAAACTGTACAGGTCAACAGGAACGTCACAAATCACAACACTCCCCCATGACCCGATGGTATGCATGTCCATGCACGTGCTGCACTCAAACGAGTACAACAACGCGTGCAACGATGGAACAAATGACCATCATAACACCCCACACTCAACCACTCTCAGGCAAGGGGCAAAGTCCGAGAGAACGAATGGCCACCAGGAACTTTCCGCGTGCTAGTGCCTTCATCAAGAAGTCAGCACGCTGCATGTCAGTGCCAACACAAATGACGAGGATCACGTGTCGCTCCACCAGGTCATGCACAAAGTGATGCTCTACTGCAATGTGCTTCGTGCGAGCAGGGAAGACACCAGAGTTCTCCGCAATAGCAAAAGCACTCTGGTTGTCACAACGAAGCACAATGGCGGGTATTGACTGACCCAGCTCAAGGAACAGACGCTATAGCCACACCGCCTCAGCAGCCCCTTCACCCAAAGTGACATACTCTGCCTCCGATGAGCTACGTGCAATGCAGCCCTGCTTTCCGCTACGCCAGGACACAGCGGTACCACCGAGCAGGAACACGTAACCGGTGTGACTGCGTCCGTCTGGGCTCCAGGCCCAGTCCCTGTCAGTGTACCGTCAAAGACCACCGAACACTACCGGTGAAAGCAGATTCCGAGGACGGTGTAGAGACCACGTACCGCACCACTCGCACAGCCGCATGAAGGGCTCTAGCACGTGGAGCCTGCGAAAACTGGACAAGGAGGTTGACGGCAAATACGATGTCCGGACGTGTGGTAGTGGCCAGGTACATCAGAGATCCGATGAGACGGAGGTACAAGGTCACATCTACTGTCTCCCCCAGCTATGTGGGATCGTCCACCTTTAGGGCATCCTGTCCGTCGGGTGTGAGAGGTGTGGAAGCCGTGGGCACTGCACCGAGGAGATCGCTGAAGCGCTCTCCCACAACACGTGCGTATCGGGCCTGGTGCAGTAGCAGAGTGCGATGTCTGCGGTCTCGTACGATCTCCATGCCAAGAAACACCGCTGCAGGACCAAGGTCCTTCATCCTGTAGGCAGTCTGGAGGACGGCCTTGGCCTCCTTCACGGCCTCCAGTGAAGGAGACACGATCAGAAGGTTGTCGACATAGACCAGGATGGCGGTGAATCGCTCAGGCGTCCGACGGATGAATAGAGAGGGATCTACCTCGCTGTGTACATATCCCGCACGAGTCATTGTGCCAGTGATCTCCTGGTTCCAACACCGAGGAGACTGCTTGAGGCCGTACAAGGACTTGCGCAAGCGCCAGACCTTGTCGCCGTCCTCAAAGCCGGGTGGCTGAGCAACGTAGATCTTCTCATCTAGAGAGCCATGGAGAAACGCATTGTTCACATCCATCAGGTGTAGTTCCCAGTCATGCTGAGCCACTACATCGAACAGAGCTTGAGCTAAGGTCATACGGCCGATAGAGGCGAAAGTGTCAGTGTAATCGATGCCCTAAATCTGAGAGAACCCCTTGACGACCAAGCGAGCCTTGTGGCGTTCCAGTGAGCCATCTGGCTTCACTTTCTTGCGAAAGACCCACTTGACCTGAATAGCCTTCCTCCCAGGTGGAAGGTCGACTAGCTCGTAAACTCCGTGCTCTCGGATNNGCTGAGCCACTACATCGAACAGAGCTTGAGCTAAGGTCATACGGCCGATAGAGGCGAAAGTGTCAGTGTAATCGATGCCCTAAATCTGAGAGAACCCCTTGACGACCAAGCGAGCCTTGTGGCGTTCCAGTGAGCCATCTGGCTTCACTTTCTTGCGAAAGACCCACTTGACCTGAATAGCCTTCCTCCCAGGTGGAAGGTCGACTAGCTCGTAAACTCCGTACTGTCGGATGGCGCGAAGCTCATCCTCGCAGGCAGCACGCCAAGCGACAGCATCCTGTGATGAGAGAGCTTCCCTCAGTGTGCCCGAGTCAGGCGCCGAAGAGGGAGAGCTCTGCGTGGCAAGAGCGCACGCCTCAGTGCTAGGTCTGACGACCACAAGATCGGCTGCTACATCACAAGCGATGTGGAACTCGCGAGTGACGAGAGCGTGTCCTACGGGACACGCTGGGTGTACCTCTGTGTGCTCAGTGCGGACACTCACGCCTAGGGCCTTTGTGCCGGGGTCACCACTCGCGACGCTGCGAGTGGAGCATATGGGTGCAGGGCCAGACGCTCGCTGAGCTCTAGAGTCCAATGGTCGAAGACGACCGCCAGGCTCACAGGAGTAACCGGGGCTCGAGAGGCGCACCTCACGCTCAGGAACGGGCACAATCACAGGTGGGGAGAGCAGAGGCAAGGGAGATGGTGATGTCGTGCGAGGAGATACGTGTGTGGGAGACAAAGGACTCGGTGTGACAGTAGGAGCAGGTGAGGCAGGGCCACGCACAGAGGCACGACTCCCAACGGACACAGGAGTACGCACAAGTGTAGGATCATGGGTACCTGAGGAAGGCAAGGGAACCGGGATAGAAGCCGGTGGTGCTAGAGAGGTCTGTGGGCCGACAGCGATGATCGCTGGGTCATCAGAGCCGGAGACCGTGAAGTGGAGGAGGCTCGAACGGACACATCAGCATGGCGAGGGGTGCTCGCAGGCGAAGACTCCCCCATTCGGCGAGAAACCTCACACGTAGGGATGTGTGTGACAGACAGCGACGTAATCGACGTCAGATTACGGTAGGTGAGGGACTCAAAGAAGAGCGCGTCGCGTGACTCAACAATGCGACGACGGATAGGGTCCAAAATCGCCAGGCCTTCGATGGCGGGGAGATGCCTACAAAGGCACACAAGCGACCCTGCGGTGAGACCTTGGACCCCTGCTGGTCCACGATGTACCACACGGAAGCCAATGACCCCCAGACGCGAGCAAACGAAGGTCAGCACGATGGCTAAACCAGAGCTCATACGGTGTAACGTGGTCCGGAAGAGGACCGTGCGGGAGGCGGTTCCAAACCCAAGTCATGTAGGCAAAGCCCTCAAAAGCAAAGGACTCTGGGAGACCGCACTCAGACCGCATAGCGCGATCCGCATCTTCCATGGTGCGGTTCCAACGCTCAGAGACACCGTTCTGCTGAGGATTAGCAGGAGCGGAGACCTGGTGAAAAATCCCGTGCTCAGCGAAGAAGCTAACCATCTCGCCGAGAAACTCCCCGCCACGATCCGAGCGGAAGGTGTGCAGCGTGTGACGGGACTGACGCTCAACCATCACTAGCCAGAGACGAACCGCGAGAGTGGCGTCACTCTTTTGGCGCAGGCTGTAGACCCACCGCATCCGGGTGAAGACATCAGTCAGAGTCAGGACGTATCGACCCCTATCGGACATGAATTCGACAGGAAGAGGACCAAGAAGGTTCGAATGGACTAACTGAAGAGGGTGAAGTGCGCAAGAACGTGAGTCAAGGTAGGTGTAGCGATGCATCTTACCCTGGGCGCAAAAGAGACAGTCGGTCTTGGACGGCATCTCAAGAGAAGCCGCATCAAGACCGAGAGCGGGCTGTGTCCAAATGAGCTTCGACACAGTGTCGGAGCCCACATGACACAGACGGCGATGAAGCAATCTTTGGTGCTCAGGGGACAGGACACCAGTGACAAAAATACGAGCTGAAGGAGAAGGGGAGCAAGGAGCAGAAGTCCGGGAGACACGGTACAGGTCATCCACAACAGAGGAACGTAGAACAATGCTGCGAGTGTCAATGGCGGTCACAGTCGCGGACTCGGCACTGTGCTCCACAGAGAGTCCCATCAGTGTGCAAGCACGTACAGAAAGTAATCTGAGCTCAAGATCAGGCACAAACAGCACCTCGGAGAGATACAAGGGGCCAGGCGGACCATCAAAACGCACGACCCCAACACCTTGGACTGGCAAGGACTGACTAGAGCCTGTGCGGACGGAACGAATAGACGCAACAGGGCCGAGAACAACGAAGTCACTGCAACGACACATCATGTGATGAGTGGCACCTGAATCGATTATCCAAATGCCACCGGAATCACGACTGGAGGACGTCACTGTACAATGGGCAATGGAACACTCGGCCTCAGACAGACGCTGAGCAGCAGGTTGGGAGGAACGACGAAGGGCACAAAGGTGTGACTCATGAATCCAATCTGTACAGTCAGGCCCATTATCATCACATGCCGATTGTGCCCCCCCACACGAGTCATCCCGAGCCACATGGACAGACGGACCGACAATCTGTGAATCACTCGGCTGTGACAACACACTCACACCTCCCTGAAAGCGGAGCGCCAGAATGTGTCGAAGCTCGGCGATGGTTCGGTCGCGTGGGTCCGGACCGCTGCTACTTGCCGGTGGAGAGGCAGGAACAGCTGCAGTCGTGGCCGCTGCGCGTCCGGAGGAAGGCGAGGAGGACGTGCTGGACGTGGAACGGAGGACGTGTGCAGCCTAGAGCCCACGAGTAATCCGCGCCCGGTCAAGCGGCTGCTGGCACTCGGTGTAGCGATGGGCGCCTCCACAGTTGTAGCAGTGAACGGAACGTCCACTGCTACCACTGGAGGACGACTGCTGTTGTGACTGCTGCTGACCTGGTCCCTGGTTCCCCTTCTTCTTCTTCCCCTGAGCTGTTGCTGCAACACCCTTTGTTTGAGTGGGTGTGGGCGGGGTCGAAGAGGAGGAGGAAGACGAGGACGTGATGGAGGATGAAGAAGAAGACTGCAGGAGGGATGATGGTGGTGATGCGACGGCTGCTGCAGCAAGGGAAGTCTCTTGATGGGCCACGGCTGCCTCGGGAACTAAAGTCACCTGGAGGAACAGCTGATGCGTCCAAGGGAGGAGCTGCAGAGTGACTGAAAGGGGCTCAAGGACGGCGTCGCTGTACCGTGTGAAGATGTGAGTGTACTCAAGGCGAACTCCGAGCATCATCGTACGGAGCGTCCATAGCTGTGTGCCTCCGCAGGTCCCAAGACGCGTGTAGATGCGCATGGCGCGTCACCAGTAATCAGCTGCAGGCTCTGGAGGTCCCTGACGGAGAGAGTGGAAGGCACGAATGTGTGCTCCATTGGTGGCGTGCGTCTCTGCGGCCAGCGGGGATAGGGTTAGATCCCAGCCTCTGCGTGGATCGGCGCCGGTCCCTGTGCCGGGCTCGCCAAGGAAAGGACGGAAGTCGATGACGGTCTCGCGTGGCATGGCATAGAGGAGTCCGCGCATCGCCCTGGCTGCTGTCAGAACCTGTGCTGGGTCTGTAGGCTGATACGGACTGTGGTAGTTGGGCCACACGCCTTCAAAAGTAGCCCAAACCTGGAAAAGAATCTCCGAGCAGTCGAAGCCGTCCTCAGTGATGTACCGTGGAGGTGGTGTCTCAAAGTCCTTTGGTTGCCGCTACATGGGGAGGGCAATCGCAGGCCGAGGAGGACGAGAGACGGGGAAGTCTCGTGGAAGAGGATAGTCACCGGGATAGTCGGGTGACGGTCGCACCGTATGAATCCATGGAGATCTGGTGCCCGTCTGCAGCTGACGGAGGCGCTCCTAAAGAACTCGAATCTCATAATCCGGGTAGTCGTCCGTTATGCCTGGCATGAATGGCTCATCATCCAGGAGGTCAGAAGGTGGTGGGTCAGGTCGAGCTCCTGTACCAGGTCCCTGAGCCGACTGCTGTGTAGAGAACGCGACGCCGGCAGCTCCCTCGGAAACCTACCGTGGGACTGTGGGCTGGCCACGCAGAAGCTCAGTCAGCTTACGGGTGACTGGGTCAGGTCGAGCTCCTGTAGCGGGTGCCTGAACCGACTGCTGTGTAGAGACCGCGACGCCGGCAACTCCCTCAAAAACCTGCCGTGGGACTGTGGACTGGCTACGCAGAAGCTCAGTTAGCGTACGGATGGCATCAGTCTGCTCCCGCTGTAGGCGACACATCTCAACCTGCTGGCTCCGAAGGTCCTCAATGGCCTGCGAGCGTGGGCTCAGGACACCAGAGGAGGAGGAGGAGGAGGAGGAGGAGGGATCATCTGTCGCCGTCATAATGGGCAGACGAGTCCTGACGGTTTTGAAATCTGTCGGTTTTCAAAACCGTCAGCGTTTCTCGAAGAGTTGAGACGCTGGCAATTTTTGACTGTCCGGCCAAAAATTTCGCTAAGTATGGTGTTGACGTCAGCAGGTGGTTGCTGACGTCAGCACGACCTGATGACGTCAGCAAGCAAAAGTTCTGACGTCAGCTCGACTCCCTTTTTTTTGTCTCGCGGTTCTGCGCAAGCGTGCAGCCGCTCCGCGACGGCTGCACGGCAGCCGCGCGTAGGCTGTGCAGCTACATACGCTCAGCTGTTGCTGCAGCTGCGCTGTCAACTACAGCAGCACCTGCGTGGCTGTGTGCGCAGCAGTGGCAGCAGCGGCTGCAAAATGCCGCTGCTGCTGTTGCGCGCTGCGGCTGCTGCTCGCTGCTGCCGCCGCGCGCTGCTGCTGCTGCTGCACTGCTGTTGCTGCAGCTGCTGCTGCTCTACTGCTGCCGCTGCTGCTACTCTGCTACTGCCGCCGCGGCTGCCGCTGCTGCTGCTGCGCTGCTGTTGCTGCCGCTGCTGCTGCTCTGCTGCTGCCGCCGCTGCCGCCGCTCGCTGCTGCTGCCGCGGCCGCCGCTGCGACTGCGTACAACGGCTACACTCGCTGCAGCCGCCACGTGCTGCTTTTGCTGCTGCTACGGCGCTGCTACTACCGTTGCTGCTGCTGCTGCTCAGCCTGAGTAGATGCAAGGAAGCTTCCTAGCCACACCCCCGTTGACCAGGCGACAGCGCCTGATCAGACGGTGACGACAGTCACAAGTCATGCACGCAACGGCAAGGGTTTGGCTAGGGGACACAAAGCAAAGTGTCTGAATGCTTCAATAGCATATACAGAGAGAAATGACAAATGACAGGTCCATGGCATAAGTACCTGCCGCGGCGCACGGCGGGTGTCGCACGCGGCAGTGCAAGATCTGTCCTAAAACTGGCCCAAAACCACTGTTTTGGCCGTAACTCTGCGCACACATGTCAGAACGCTACGCCGTCTGAACCTAGACGTGCAGAATCACAAGCC
>SZWC01008302.1:56226-78923 GCA_023375785.1 Penium margaritaceum
GCAAACCCCTTCGCAGTAAGGCGGGCTTTGTACTTGTCCAAGGACCCGTCGGGTTTCCACTTGCGCCGAAAGACCCACTTGGCGCCGATGGCCTTCCGACCTGGAGGAAGGTTGACGAGGTCGTACACGTGGTGCTGTCGGATAGCAGCGAGCTCATCGGCGCAGGCAGCGTCCCAGTGTGCGGCCTCAGGGGAGGCTCGTGCCTCGCGCAGGGTGGCTGGGTCCTCTGGGCGTGCCGTGGAGCGGACTGAGAGAGCGTGTGCCTCTCGCGTCCCAGGTGGGATGCGCGTAAGGGCAGCCACGACAGCGTGCCGATGCTCGTGATGGAGCATGGCGTAGCCCAACGCGGAGCCCGGGTGGAGGTCTGCAATGATGGCCGAGGTGGTCAGGCCGAGGGCCTTGGTGCCAGGGTCCCCACTCACGACCGTGGGAGTGGAGGAGGCACGTGGAGCCACGGGGGGTCGAGGCGCTGCCGAGCGCGGAGCGACGGTCTGCGCGCTCACCGACGGCCTGGGTCGGAGGCTGCCGCCGGGGCCACGTGTGTAGCGTGACAGGGCGTGCGGCGGCGCTGAGTCTGATGGGCCAGTGGAGGCGACTGGGGCTGTCGGCCCGGAGGGACCAGCGGACGCGACTGGGGCAGCGGGCTCGGAGGGACCAGCGGACGCGACTGGGGCAGCTGGCTCAGAGGAACCAACGGACGCAACTGGGGCAGCTGGCCCGGAGGGCACAGCGGACGCGACTGGGGCAGACGGCCCGGAGGGACCAGCGGACGCGACTGGGGGAGCCGGCCCGGAGGGACCAGCGGACGTGACTGGGGCTGCTGGCCCGGAGGGACCAGCGGACGCGACTGGGGCTACCGGCTCAGAGGGACCAGCGGGCGCGACAGCGGCTGCCGGCTCAGAGGGACCAGCGGGCGCGACTGCGGCTGCCGGCTCAGAGGGACGAGCGGGCGCGACTGCGGCTGCCGGCTCAGAGGGACCAGCGGGCGCGACTGCGACTGCCGGCTCAGAGGGACCGAAGGATGTGTCACCCGGACGCGGTAGGACGGAGGACGGACTCACCACTCCCCCACGCGACGGGATAGACACAGACGAGCCGGAGCGAATGAGGTCGCGAGGAAACAGGTCCTCGAAGAAGAGGGCATCCCGGGACTCGACGATGCAGTGCCGGGAGGGGTCCCAGAAGCGCCAGGCCTTGGACTGACGAGAGACACCGAGGAAGGTGCAGGGACGGCCGCGTGGGGCGAGCTTGCCGCCCTGCTGCGGGGCGGGCAACCAGACAATGGCTACGCAACCCCAGACGCGAGCGGGGCGGAGGTCAGCGCGCTGACCGCACCAGTGCTGGTACAGCGTGGACTGACAAGGAAGGGGACCGTGGGGAATCCGGTTCCAGACCCAGGTCATGTAGGCCATGGCCTCAAAGTAGAAGCCCTCGGAGAGACCGGACTCGACCCGCATGGTGCGGACGGCGTCAGCCATGGTCCGGTTCCACCGCTCGGAGACCCCGTTTTGGGCGGGTGTGTAGGGCGCAGACGTCTCGTGGTGGATCCCGCGGGAGGCGAGGAAAGTCGTGGCCTTGCCCATGTACTCGCCACCGCGATCGGAGCGAAAGCGGCGAAGGGAGCGGCCACACGCACGCTCCGCGAGGACAAGCCAGTCCTGGATGGCACGGGCGACATCGCTCTTCTGCCAAAGGCAGAAGACCCAGCGATAGCGAGAATAGTCGTCCGTGAGGGTGAGGACATAGCGGCCATGCTCGCCGACGGACTCGGTGGGGAGAGGGCCCATGACGTCCGAATGGACAAGGTCGAGAGGGGCGGATGCACGGGAGGCAGACAAGGGGTACGTGGACCGGTGCATCTTCCCCTGAGCGCAGTCAATGCACTCAGTGGGGCACGGGAGAGGGAAAGTCTCCGGGTCAAGGCCTGTGGCAGGCCGGGTGCGAAGCAAGCTGTCTACAGCGGCAGAGTGGACGTGGCAGAGGCGGCGGTGCAAGAGGCGGGTGTGCTGAGGAGACAGCGTANACAAGCACATGGCCTGTGACGGCCGACGGGGAGGAGACGGGAGAAGAGGAGAGGCGAGGAACATGCCACAGGTTGCCACGGGCGGTGGCGTGCAGGACGACAAGACCAGACGGACGCAACGACACAGTGCCAACACCACGCGAGTGCACAACATCCATGCTCATGCGGTCAAGGGCAGTCACAGACAGGAGGCTGAGCTCGAGACCAGGGACAAAGAGGACATCGGTCAGAAAGACGTCACCGGCAGGACCACGAAAACGAACGACGCCAACACCACGGACAGGCAACACCTGTCCGGAGCCCGTCCGGACGCCGGAGACATCGCCAACAGGACCGAGCATACTGAAGGCCTCACGATAGGCCGTCATGTGATGCGTGGCCCCGGAGTCAATGATCCAGGTCTCAGCAGGGTCCTGGACCGGGGTCGCCAGATCGCTAACGGTCACATGGCAGCAGGCGAGGGACGCGGACGCGGTGGACGGAGGCGCGAACCGGAACTGCCAATCGTCAAGCCAAGCTACATCATCAAGGAGAGGGGCGGTGGGGGCCACGGACGGCGACGAGACAGACGAGGAAACGGGACACGATCGCAGCTCACTCTCAGTCAAGCAGGGCTGGGCAGGAGAGCAGGAGGTGACGCAACTCGCACTTCCCTGGGGAGGAGGGCGAGGCAGGCCGAGCTGGAGCGCGATGAACTGCTCCAGCTGACGCTCACGGGAGGAGGGCCCGGGAGTGTAGACGGAGTGCGGAGTAACGGCGCCGGAGCCCGGGTAGGATGAGGACGGAGCCGCCGAAGGGAGTGGAGGCGCCGACGGCTGCAGAGCCGGTGGATGCAAGGCTGGCGAGGCGACCGGAGTGGTGGAGCCGCTGGACGAGGTCGAGGCGTAGGAGCCGGCGACAGCGACGGCGGCAGAGGCAAGACGGCGCTCCCGCTGGCGACGCATGGTGGCGATGACGCGCGCCTCGTCCGTCGGCAGCGGGCACGTGTACCACCCGTGCCCAGGCTGGCCACAGTTGTGGCAGACCGAGCCACCACTGCTAGACCCGGTCGACGGCTGCTGCTGCTGCTGCTGCTGCTGACCTTTGCCCTTCTTGCTCCGACGCTTCTTCTTCCCCGTCGGCGAAGAGCTGGCGGAGGAGCTGGCGGAGGAGCTGGCGGATGTAGCCGTGGCTGGGGAAGCGATGGCCACGGAGGCGAGAGCCTCCGTGCGATGGAGCTGGGACTCCTGGTGAGCTTCCTCAATACGGAGGAAGAGCTCGTACGCCCAGGGCATGAGTGTGCCGTGGGTCGCCATGGTGGAGAGGACGTCCTGGGGGTAGTGGACGAAGACGTCCGCGAAGACGCTGGTGGCGCCGCGCTTGATGGTGAGGAGCGCGGACAGAGGGGGTGGAGCAGATTTGCCGAGGCGACGCAGGATGTCCTCCGCCCGCTGCCAGTAGGCAGTGACCGTCTCGGTCTCCCCCATGTGCAGGGAGTTGAACTCCCGGAGCAAGCGACTGATCTCAGCGTCGCTGGACAGGCGATGAGGCCGAGTGAGGATGTGCCACGCGGATGCAAGGTCCGGTGTGGCGCCCGTGGTGAAGTCGCCGAGGATAGGTTCCAGTGCCAGGCGGGAAGCCGGAGGGGCGACTGGGACGAGGGCACGGACGGCGCGACCAGCGTCATACAGCTGGTCAGCCTGGGTGGAGTCATAGGGATGGATGTAGTACACCTAGAGACCCTCCCCCTGCGCCCAGATCCGGAAGCTGAGCTCCCAGCTCCGGAACTGCTCGCCAGCCTTAAGCGGCGGCGGCGGCGTCTCAAAGTCCTTCTGCCTGTGGCCGGCGCCCAGAGTGGGGCCAAGGACGGAAGTGACCGTCTGCCGCTGGCGCTGAGTCTGCTGCTGCGCTAGGTAGTGCGTGGCAGCGGACACAGCTGGGCTGGCGTGCCCTAGAGGGATGAAGGGCGGCAGCGCACCGGTGGCAGTGTGGGAAGCCGATGGCTGCAGCGCCGCAAGCTGCTGCGTCAAGGCGGCGAGCTGCAACTGAAGAGCAGCGAGGGGGTCGGGGACGCCGCCGCTGATGCCAGAGGGCATCTGCTGCTGCTGCTGCTGATGCTGCTGCTGCTGTTGCTGCTGCTGCTGTTGCTGCTGTTGCTGCTGCTGCTGCTGCTGCTGCCGCTGCTGCTGTTGCTGCTGCATCAAGGCGGTGAATGGCAGCGAGTGGGTCAGGGGCGCCGCCGCCCATGCCAGAGGGCAACTGCTGCTGCTGCTGCTGCAGCTGCTACTGCTGCTGCAGCTGTTGCAGCTGCTGCACAAAAGGGGGACTAGGGGTCCCCCCCCCCAACAGAGGAGGACCCCTCGTCAGAGGGGCTGTTAGCCATGGTGGGTGAAGGTGCTTCTCTTTCCCTTTGTTTTCCTTTTGTTTTGTATTTTTTTTTTTAGGTTTGTTGATGACGTCAGTGGTGACGTCAGCAGTGACGTCAGCAGCGAGATGCTGACGTCAGCAGCGGCGGTGGTTGGGGCCGCTGCTGGTGCTGCTGTTGCTGCAGCTGTTGCTACTGCTGCTGCGACGGCTGCTGCTGTTGCTGCAGCGGTTGGTGCTGCTGCCGCCGCGGCGGCTGTTGTGGCTGCGGCTGCGGCTGCTGCGGCTGCTGCGGCTGCTGCTGCTGCGGCTACTGCTGCTGCTGCTGTGGCTGCGGCTGCGGCTGCTGCTGCTGCGGCAGCTGCTGTTGCAGCTGCTGCTGTTGCCGCGGCTGTGGCTGCTGAGGCTGCGGCCGCTGCTGCTGCTACTGCTGCTGCGGCTGTGGCTGCGGCTGCGGCTACTACGGCTGCTGCTGCGGCTGTTGCGGCTGCAGTTGCGGCTGCTGCTGCTGCTGCCGCAGATGCGGAAGGGGGGGGGCCCGTCTTTTTTTTGTTATTTTTTTTCCTGTTGCTCGTCGCTGCGAGCTCGCTGCTCACTGCGAGCGACGAGCTGCGAGCAGCGAGCTCGCTGCTTGCTGCTCGCTGCTCGCTGCGAGCAGCGAGCTCGCTGCCAGCAGCTCGCTGCTCACAGCGAGCAGCGGCCTGCGGGCAGCTGCAGCTGCGGCTGCTGCGGCTGATGCTGCGGCCGCTGCTGCTGCTGCTGCTGCTGCTGCCGCCGGCTGCGGCTGCCGCGGGCTCCTACGGGCTGCTGCTGCTGCCGGCTGCTGCAGCTGCTAACGGCTGCTGCGGGCTGCTGCTGCCGGCTGCTGCGGGCTGCTGCTGCTGCCGGCTGCTGCTGCTGCGGGCTGCTGCTGCTGCGAGCTGCTGCTGCGGCAAGCTGCTGCTGTGTGCTGTAGTCGCTAGCCGTTGCTGCCACTGCTCGCTGCGGCGGCAAGCTGCTGCTGCTGCTCCTGCTGCTGCCGGCTGCTGCTGTCAGTCACACCTGGAGGACGTCGCCGCGTGCGTCGTCGCCAGCAAGGGCCCGACGTAGCCGGCCGCTCACCTCCTCGCGTCAAGCGTGGGGGTCAGGGCTGCCGGAAAAATCCGGCAGCATTTCCCCTGGCCCAGTGGCCGTGGGAAAAATTCTGACGCCGCCACCAGGTGGGTCAATGCTACCGGGAAAATTCCGGCAGCATTTCCCCTGCACTGGCGCATATGGAGGTCCGCCGGCGTTGTCTGGCACCTGTACGTCAGTCGTCTGCTGCTGCTGCTACGCTCTGGCTCTGATACCAAGAAGGAAAACCTAGGCAGCAGGTTGGGGCAGCAGCGTTGTTGATGCAGCGTGCGGGCTTCCACGCTCGTTGCTTAAGTCAGCTGCCCCCTTAGTCTGCTGCTCTAGAGTCTAAGTCTGGAAGCTCTGGGTTTGTTACTCAGAAATGCGCGCGCCAGTGTTAGCGCCAGAAAGCAGCTGGAAACTGAAAGTGACTGATTAAGAATGAAGAATAAACAACAATGGGAGACCCCTCCAAGTTCTAGGCCCCCCCCAGCTCTGTAGAGCTTGTTACTCAGTTCATCAGCCAATCAGAAAATAGCTCAGTTCAGGCTGGCAGGTTTTCTCGGTGAGGCCTGCCAGGCAGCCGACAGCCCAAAACCCGGGCGTCGTCCGTTTTGCCTGTAAACTGGACCATACCATAATACCGACGCTGCGAACGCAGCCGTGCGGTCAGAATCTACTAGAAAAATAGTAGCGAGGAGTTATGGCAGCCTAAACCCAGATAGTGCCCACAAAGGTTTATGCTGCCAGACAGGGCCATGCAACACGCAACTGGGACCCTAGGCAGTGCATGACGATGCAGACGCGATGGGACGCGCTGGACGCATGCAGACAGCAACTGCGGTGGCAGTGACAGCCGGCAGCACGACCGCCGAGGAGGCCTGCCGATGGAGCTGAGCACGTCGCCGGAAAGAGGAGGCTCCAGCGAACTGCGAGTGGACCTCAGCGTGCGTCGGCTCCACCGGACGACTCTCCATCAGCGTCGAGTCTCGCCGTCAGTCATCTGCACGCCGATGTACACAAGCCGGGAGGACACAACATAGCACAATGAGAGATGTGCAAAACCAACAGAACTCTGCGCACACATGTCAGAACGCTACGCTGTCTGAACCTAGACGTGCAAAATCACAAGCCGGACGCTACCAGTGGTCACATGCATGCATCCGGCATCGATCGGTGGACACACTATGAAAAACATGCAAATCGGGCCCACGGCCAGTCCGCCGATAAAGTCCTACGTGCTGCAGAAAAACTGCAGGAGGTCCCGGGTAGCGTCCAGAGCTCTGGAACGGTCGTCGGTCAGCTCCAAGCTGGTAGTCCGCCACCGGATGACGCACCGGTACCGCGTGGGTCCGCATTAGGGATCTGCACGAGCATGGACACGGCCGAGTGGTCACAGTAAACTGTACAGGTCGACAGGAACGTCACAAATCACAACAGTCACCTTAGGAATCCTAGTGTCAACGATGAATCATTTTATGGAGGCACGTGCTAGAGGTCACTTTGACGCAAGCCCTGTGAGTGTGGCTCTGGATAGTCGGCATGTGCATAATCACGAGTCGGCACTACACGAGCGGTGACGTAAGCGCCAACGTCACTCTAGCATCAATCACCTGCGTGAGTGTATAGCGAGGCCAGAGGTCACAACGGATGAGTGGGACACAAACCAATAGAAACGATGGGTACCGCTGTATTTCAAACCCTTTAGCTTTGAGTGTGATGAGCGTGTAACGGGCCAGGGGTCACTAACAGTCAGCAACACCTGTCATGTTGTGTTCCTTGCATGGCATACTCTCCTACAAAAGATTGCAAAAAAACTCCTGTCATTTCCTCGTGTTTCTCATACACGATGTTACCCTTTGGCCTTTTGGAGGTTTCCAAGTTCGGAGGGGAAAAAGTGTGTATTTCTGCAATTCTCCACTTTCTACATGACAGTATATGCTGTAAACCAGGTCTCTGACACCTGTCAACCTTATTATCCCCCAGGTTGAATTTTGCACAGAGCATCCATGCGCTCCCATCGCAGGGGTGGCATAGACCAACAGAAGCAAGCTGTGCACAAAACTGAGTGGTCACCAACCCATTCCCTGAAGGCAGTTGCTTAGGCTAGACTTGTCTCGACAACCACAAGAAAGGTCAGTATCTAACAACAATTGTAAGAAATCTGAAAACCCCGGTGGATGAATAGATTTCTTAAGTTGTGGAAGTCCCGTTGAATGCCCCATTGCAATTTCATCGTTCACTGTAGGAGGCTGACAGTTGAAAGTCAAGCTGGTGATACGAGAATGGACCTGCACGTGTCCAAGCACATGGAGCCTCGCCAGCAACCACTCCACAGCTGCACAAGTGCAAGGCTTGGAAAGCCTTCTACAGGGTGTGCAGGAAAATGGTTGCATTGCACATGTGTGGCCTGCATGCCATGCCAACTATTTATGGCGGCACCCTTTATTGCCGTCCCCGAGTCTGGGACTCCAATCCTTGTGCTGAAGTCCACTGGAACTCCGTTCTCTGATCCAGAGCTACAAGACATGACTGAGGAGGTCGTTTTGCCGCAATGAACCGTTGCTGTGTCCTCTGAAGCCGGGTTTCGAGCATGATTTCACTCATCTGAATAGAAGCATGCGTGGCGCATCGCCGCGAGTATGCTGCTGCTGCGTCTTTCCCTTCGAAGAGAAACTAACCAGCCGTTGATGCTTTGCACTCTGAGTTTCTACAGCTGGCTTCTTGCCAGCCATTGACAGCTCTCTGAACCCCCTTTGGCTTGCATGGTGCAGCTGAGCTGTGGTAGCAGTGCTGGCACGCTGTGGATCTGCCGCACCTGCAAGCCTCTCGTCAGCAGCCGGACAGCAAACAGCCTCTTCCACGTGCGTCACCCGGCTTGACTTCTTCTTGGAAGGAGAGTGGTTTCTCTGGGCATCCGCCTGCGCCGCAATTTTCAGCAGACAGTTTCGCTGGTGAGAAAGTTCATGTCAGGAAGGCCAGCAACATGCAGACCACTGGGTGTTGTTAGACCAATCAAGACCATGGCCTACTTACTGTGGCTAAAAAAAGGTTGGAAGAGTCTGCCGCCGTTGGATAGAGCGAACGCGTTATGTCTTGCAGCGGCTTTCGTCCGGCCTTCTTTCCTTGCACTCTCGGTCTCCCGTCTTCTCTTCTCTTCAAACTCGCTAGAATGTCTTCCAAGACTTCAGGCAGCGCGGCGTCGAGTTCGTCTCGCCCCTTGCAGAAGGCCTGGACCAGCCGACTCTCGTGCGCGGACATGTCTACGTTCTCCTTGTTATCCCTTACACTCGGGCACCTGAACAAAATGTCAAGGTGTCGAGTTAGGGTAGGCACATGATCACGACGCAGGCTTTCACCTTAGTCAGCCTGGTACCGGAAAAAACGAAGTTGGTTCGGTATACCGACATGAACAGAAACCAGGACATGCCACGTGAGGCAACCATTAGTACGGCTGCGAACAGAAAGCTCACCCTGCCAAGACGGGCGACAGGATGTCGCAGTCGTACAGAGGGTCGAGTGTGGGTGGGGAGGGAGAGACCGCTGCAGGAGCCATGAGAAGGGGGATGGAAGGCAGTGGAAAAGTCGACTACACAGATCAAACGTCACGTTGACGCTCTGCAGGTGTAGGCCAGGTATAGATCGGGAGGATGAGTGGGGCACGAGTGTACGCTCTGGCCGCTTGGGTAAGTAACTTCCGCGGGACGTAGCCGTGGTGTAGCTGTCTTGACTGCGCGCCGCCATAGCGATAAGCCAGAGTTTAAAGGCTTCCCTCCGAAAGCAGCTGTCTGAAAAAGCTAATCAATAGTCCGTTCTCTTCTGGCAGTAAACTACATGGACTTACTAACAGTCGTGCAGGGAAGAAAGAGGTGTGACACATCCAAACAGCGAGGACGAAGAAATAACCGCAGAAACGACAATTTGACGCCAGAAACTACAAAGCAACAAATGCCTGTCATCCAAAAAAACAGAACGCACATGTTGCGGTTAAGACCATGCATTTTGCACTAAAACCTTAGTATTTGAACAAGCAGGGTGTGCATTATGATAAAGAAGAATGATTAAAGATAGTGTGATAAAAAATTGTAACCAAACAAGCTCTTAAAACCAAAGTCTGGTCAAATATGTTATCTCATGAGGAAGCAATAAAAATGACACACTTCAAACTCAATATGAAGTGTGTCCATTACAAGGCATAAGTTACTCAACAAAAAAATCTATACTTCCTTTAAAGTTTCATAAATCAATTGAACTAATATTTCCTGCAAAGGAAGAACAAATTAATGAAAAATTTTCACATGATCTACACGACAAGCTTACTTCGATCTACAAAGCCTCTATGAAACATCCCAACCATCAATGCACTTGATGCATCCAGAATAAACCTCTTCCAAGAAAAAATCCAAATCAGATTTATTGGGTAAGACATTCTCAACATCATCCCTCAGAACATTAAATATAAACAATCACTTTCTTTGTTGTAATGTTCACTCAAAGTTATTCTACACATGATCTCCCTTCGAAAAAAGGACAGATGCACAAAAATGAAGCTATTAAACAATCAAATCCTAGATTGATGAAAGAACCATTCAAAATACACCTATTTTTACAAATCTTTACAAAACCATAAAAGAGTAAAAACATCATGCATCATGATATGATGCATTCATCAAGTGGTGTCATATGTCGTAAGAACATTAGTAAAAATCCCTAAACCTATGACTCATTTTGCATGCTCAATCAAATGTTTACATCATTATTGCACCTTCCATTATCACTTTCAACATGCAAAACACATACTTTTCATACATTCCAAGTGGAGGGATAGTTAAAACATCAATACATCCTTCCATTGAAACAAACATTCTTATGGGTCAACCATCAAATAGAGTATATATGATAACCTTTCATATTAATCAATGTATTATTCCTTTAATAAACATCATAAAACATAAAATCCATATCAACGGTTTCAAAATCCCTATATAATCAAAATCTAAAGCCTATGTATTATACATGTCGAACCCACCATTGAGGAGAACCATACCCTCCCATATGAAATGCATTAGTACACAAATAAAAAGGTCATGTGGACCAAAGGAGCTTCATACATGGAAAGAATTGCAAAATACCATTAAATTACCTCCATAATATGTCGACATATACAACACTGACAACATTCCTTGTTTTCTTAAGAAACATCAACTAGCAAAGCACTTTGCTTGTGTTACCATAAAATGCAAAGTGTGACTCTCATCAGCTTGTCATTCAAAAACAAAGCAACCATCCACCCTTCATTCAAAAGGAAAGCAACCTCCACTCGTGGTTTGGAAGAAAAGCAACCATCCACCCTCGTGTGATTCACATGCCAACAACCACCGTTATGTTATGTGTGTAGCATCGAGGGCACTTTGTTGCTTTTTTTCAAGCAAACACACATTGTACGTTTTGTTTCCAAAGTCCATTCATGCAATGCATGTCTACAAATGCGACTTCCAATGAATATACTTCATTACAAAAAGAGTTTGTTCGGTAGTCTACACGAACCCCAAACAATGGGGTCCAAATCATCTTACTCATGTCTCTTCTATAACTATTCTCCTATGCCATGTTGACGTTTATTAAACCCGTGTAAAAATTGACGAAGGAAACAAAACTTGCATGTGCACATTTTAGTATGTCAACCGAACTTGCATGTGCACAAAGAGTGGCGTTCCAGTCCAGTCCGTGCTAGATTGCACGTGCAACAAGAAAGGGGATTCTTTTTATACCATTTCCATGCAAGATGTATAGGTCCATGACATGCTCATGCACAACAAACAATCATCATGGAAATGACATGCAGGGGCCAAGAATTTGTTGCATGGTCTCTGGTGTCGTTGATCAATTATGGATTGTGGGTAGAAAGACTTGCGCCTTCCCTGTAGTGTTCAATCACTTGCAAATTCTCTAGTGCACAACTGAAATGATAAAAGGTCATTGTGTGTTTAACATAACCTTTTCTCTTGTAATCAAGAGAGGTGATACAACGTGCACGTTATGAGAGACATATGTAATAGGATGAAGATTCCTATATACCCATTGTTAGCATCATGGCACCCCAAACCCGGGTCAGTCCATGGAGGGCGGAGGCCTGTGCCTCCGCCAAACTGGTGCATAGTGAGTCCATTAGGTCACCCAATCAACCACCCTACTCATGTACCGAAGCATTGTGTCCAAGAACCAATGTTCTCTCGCCTAGCTTAGCCTTGCAAACAAGGCAAGAGGCAATCTCAGGCGGATAGGATGCCTTGACCATGGTGGATCACTTCCGTGTGCCATGCATGTTCCCTCCCCCCATTGGGTCACGCAGGCTACAGGCTCGACCTCTATGTCTACACCTTCAAACCGAAAGTGGTACAACCATGGTCGCTTATCCACAACAACAACGCCTAACCACCGACCTACTGCTCATGGCATCAGTAACTTTACCACCCGCTACTCTTTAAGCTCCACCACCGCCTGTACCATCCGCTAGACCACCAACTCCACCAACTCCACCACCCATTACACCACTCGCTTCATCCCTTGCTACACCAAACAGAACACAGGCTCTTCCACATCCAACTACACCACCCTTTGCACCACACGCTGCACCACATGCTTCTCTGCACGTTGCACCACACAAATTCTGTAATACTACACTTAGCAACACATGTCATGCCAATGCCCATGGTCAGGCATTTAAACATACTCACTGTAGCCACATTCGTAATCCTTATATTGCTTCGTGCCCATCAACGCATGATTAGCAGCCAAGGTCGTCATAGGGAAACCCCGTTGTTCATGGGAACCACACAGCTGGAAACGCGACATTACCAACACAGCATATTGTCCCTCTTCGCCTCGTGCATGGTGTTCTTAGAATGCTCGCTATAGTTGAGCCCCCTCCTTCGGCAACCAATATTTTCAAAATCAACTCATGTGCCAAACAAGAACCTTTATCTACCTCAACCACGATCAGGTTTATGAAGAACGGGAATGGTGTAGGGAGGAAGACGCGGAGGACAATCAATGATTTTTTCAGAAGACATTCAAAAAAAAATCATCCAGGAACAAGCATCGTATTATCTATTATAACATTCCCTCTAGTAACTTACGTCTGTCATGTAAGGCCTTTCTTTATTCTGATATAGTATTATCCCACTCCTATAATTGCATACGTTTGTCATATTTCATTGTCTTTTTATGTCTTATATTTTTAGATAGATTTGACAACTTCTTCAATGGCACAACAAAGAAGAGGAAGGCTGACGGTGTTAAACTAATGTAGGGTTAGAAATTGCGTGATATGGCTGCGTATAGGGTGGCAATTGAGGACTATGTAGTTGCGCATCATTTTGGTATTTTGTCAGTCTGCACCAAGCCGGGACGCATCGATGTCCACTACCATACAGACAAGCAAGTTCCCCAACGTTTTCTGGAGCCTTTTTGGTGATTTCAATATTCTCATGAAATTGAGTCCATTTCAATTTTTATAGTGGTCGCCTATTTCCATCTACCCATACTTAAGAAACTTCTGAATGCTCCCACTGTTCAAGTTCCAAGACGTCCTGGCATGCGAGAACCTCGAGCGACAAAGTCAAAGTTCGATATTCGAATATCCGATCTTCCATCACGTGAGGTCGTCAGATCTACCCTCGTTTAGACTATTGTGCGCCTCACGTTTGCTCTCATTCACGCCTCCTTTTTGCTCTCACTTGGAGCTATTATTCTTGGAGCAAGAATATGTGAACAAGAAATGATTATCTAGAACTTTAAGGGGTAACTCAACCAAACTACTCATAATTGTTTGTGGAAAACATGGGCAAACCAAAAAAAATTGTTTCAAACAAATATGGGTGTCAATACGATATGTGGAGGCACTATCAAGGGCTTGCTTATAGAATGTTCGGGCGGTTGTTACTCCCAAGCACTGGGGTGTCTCACTCTCCCAGATAGGTGAAGGCCACTACTACATGCCAACAATTGGGCGCAAAATTATAAATCGGATCACGAGATGGATTGTAGAAAAGATTTTAACTCAGATGGCTCATGATTCCACATCTCCTCCTGGTATGTTGTGAGCCATGATCAAGCAAGCCGTCGGGGTGAAGGTGGCCAATAGCACGTATTTTCGTGTCAGAACTCTAGCAGAGGCCTTATTCATGGGCGCTCAGGCCAAGTCATGGCGGTACTTCCAGTGGCTTTGTGAAGAGGTGAGAAGTGCCAAAGAGCATAAAGGATTGTTGGATTCTTATCGCTTAGCATGTATAGTTACATATAGCACTCATGTGTTTTTTCTATGTGCAACAGCAATGTGTGGAACCTTGTTATTGTGAAAACAACAAGAAGTTCAAGTGAGCCTCTATAGCTCCAAGAGCTAAACGTCTCGCATAATCGCACCGCATCATGACCATGGATGGAACAATATTAAGAACAAGCACAAGAAATGTATCTTAATCATGTAGTTCTTTAAGGTAAAATACAATATGTGTCCTTGGTGTTGAGTAAAAATGCAGAGTTGTGGACCTAGATCTGCTTGCATTTGGCCCCTGCTTACCCCTATGATGTGTCGCGTGTCGAATGGATCACACGGAGATGGTCCCAAGTTGTTGGAGTCCCACATGCCCTTGATGTTGTTCCATGTGACCCATTCATCGAATTTGTCTAGTTCAGGGCGTGGAGGGATGATGAATCCTCATGCGTCTACTCAAGGATCGTTTGGACGTCCACCCTAGAACTAGAGGCCCGGAATGGGACAACATATGAGCGACAATGGATCCAAAGAGGACATGTTTGCATTTTCAAACATTGTCATTGTAGGAGGAGAAGAAAGTAAGAATTTTGGCCCTTATCTACTACTGCCGGTAAAATGGTTCAAAGTTGCAACTAGCCTAGTACGTTGCTTGTCACGTCATCTCAGTACGACAACAACGAATAGTTATCATGGAAAGCATTGTTGTAAAACAGTGAAACCACCCAATCTACATGCACCATACGGGTGGCATAAACTTCAAACCTCATCACACATCTTGTGTCGTATAAATGATTATAGGGGATCCATTAAGGAGCTACACCGTTTACATCCTACCACACCAAAGTGGGTCTAGATGGGCCAATGGGTGCAAATGAATAGGGCACAATATCAGGCAGTGATAAAGTTGTTTAACACTCAAAAGTATCACATGTTGTATGCATCTGCATGACATGGGCCCAATCCCTTTCCATTCCAAATGTGCTTCCTATGTCCCCAATCGACCCACGTATCATACAGGTCCACAACACTGTCCATTTGTCTCGTACTAACAAAGGATGACCCTTCTCGAACATATGGTCTGAGGACGCCATATCGAGGGAAAGATTTGTGATGATTGAAAGAGAAGTTGAGAATGCACTACGATTTCATTTTGAACTACTCTTTTGACCTCCGTTCATGCTTGAATTGGGATTTGAAAACCTATTTGTTAATGTCACATCAGTTGTGTCAAACACGCCAGCAAGATGGCGGTTGGCACATGGACTTGTCACACGCACGTTACTCATTTGTTAGAATGATATCTGATTGCACGTGTCTGTTACGTGGATGCTTGCAAAAAATTATGAAAAATTAACACAATGTTGCATCATTTTTCTTTGAACCTTAACCCAAGATACCCTCGTTAATGTAAAGCAATGTCAGTCTTAAGTACAACTTCCAAACTTGTACCGGTGGTTTCATGATTTACTGGATTTTGGTGATGTGGGTCTTGCTCCATCACTATCCAAGTGTGAGAAAATAGTGATTTGGCTACTGAGCTATATATTGCACTCAACTCTTGGATGGGGAATATGTTTTGCCACGTGGGAGGCTCGTTGTTTTCAGATAGTGTGAAACTACCTACACCATTTCTCAATGTGCATTTATACCTTCGTTACATCATACATGACGTTGTTATATGAGATATATGGTTCCAAAACCTAGGTATATGCGACATCGTTTGTAATATCATATCTCATCACCTATGTCTATTAGAAATCAATTTCATATAAACATTCCCAAAACCATTTCTTTGAAGAACTTACCACCAATTGCATAATAAGTAGTGATCATTTCCAATACATTTACATTCTTACTACTACAACAAATGAAATTCCAAAGAAACATATCCCAAATAAAAGCCTTGAACACATATAACAAATGATAGAATAAGGAAGGAAAATCATACAATTCCAGCACATACATCCATGCCATAAAGAAAAAACGTGAAGGTGAAAATTCTTGTCTTTAGGTATATATGTTGAATAAAGAGACGGATCAATTGATGGTTCACTCACATGGAGAAAAATGAGGTGTCCATGCATGAAAACATTTTCTTATAAATAAAACATCCACTTATATTGTTTTAAGGCGTGATGGATGAGGATAAATAGTTAACATAAGTTAGGATTTTGAAGGAATGTAATGACTTACCAAAACATTAAACAATTTAATTAATGCAATTAAATGGAACAACATAAAATCTATAGACACCTTTGTAGTAAAAACGTTACAAGCTAAAGGCAAAAGACCATCATAAATTTACCACATGATTTTTTTTTCAAAACATATCGTGTGTGAATATGTTTAAAATTGTAATGGAAATAATGAAAAATTTGAAGGAAGTCATGTGCTTAAATTTTACACTAAAACTGATAATAATGTTCACTTGAATAATATTTTGAAAGGTAGATTTTTAGCATCATTATTTGCAAGTCAAAAAAATATATCTTTTTGAAAATCTAAAGAATAGTGTTTTATTTCATAAGATAACTAAAACAAAATAATAAATTGAATTAGCTATCAAGTTCTTAATAATCTAGAAAATAACAGAAACGTTTTGAACTTATTCTAAATGAGAAATCTCATTTATATGAAGAAATGATTCATGAACATGGTTCAAATAACTATTACTATCTGAATGTATCCTACGAATAGCACCACAATTGTGAATCATTATTAAACAAGTCTTTGAAATGAAGAAATGATGCAGTTATCAATCTTAAAAACAATAATTTCATATGCAGCTATGAAAAAGACAGTTATAAAGCAAAAAATAGGTTATTATAACAGAATAAATTATTTAATGCAAAGGATGTTATTCCTCATCCATGTTCCCAAAAGTTACCTTATCTTTCATGAAATTGTTATCACTCTAAAAAAACGACTGTTCACATGAAGTTAATCATTTAATTATTCTTTTTCCTTTTAACCGAAGAAAAATAACAATGCATGATGCTATGGAAGAAACCTTTTTAAGCGGTGAAGAATGTCATATTTTGTAGATTAATAAATAACAATTCATAACACGAGTTTTGTTTTGAGATGAGCTCCCCAAGATTGTTGCCATTCTATTTACTACCATTTAGCCATGTGTAATAAGTGGAAAATACCAAAAACATATTCTAGTAGAAAACCTAGCACAATGAAATAGGAACGTTGTAAGCATTAATTGAAGGGAAACAATGTACATTGTTTTGAATTTTATACAGGGCTTAGAATTGTGCACATCTTTTTTCATCTTAGAGAATAATTACACATACACATTGTCAGGCGTTAAATCAATTCGTTGAGGATAATTTATTGTGGAAATGTATTCCATTTTCTTCTTTAGTACAATTATTACCATGAAAAATGCAATTTTTGGAACAAACTACAGCTAAGGTGTGGAATGTTAATGCTATAAGAAACAAACATCTAGAAAGTCCGTCAATGGCCATTGAAGCAAATTCATCCTAAGCAGGACTAAATAGTACTATAACAAGAAAACTTTTATCCTTAGTGGCTCAGATTTCCATCATAAGAAAAACATCATCTGATTGGTTTCACATCATTCTATAATGAAGCCTTCATCTGGGAAAAACCAATGATGATTTGAATATTTTTTTTGGACAATGTCTTACTGACATACGTTATCCATTTAATGATTGCCCTTTCCATTTTGTTTAACAAACACCTAAATGCATGAAAATTTTTTATTCATCTGAAGACCACATGCTCATGAGAAAACAAGAATATTCTAGGATTTTATTTCAAGCACAATTTAAATATGAGCGATATGAGACCACAAGAACTATGTTATTCAATATATTCATAAGTAATTCTTCTCCTGGGTTCTAAAATGAATCTATCCATTTTCAACATAAGACGATAGTCTGAATACTAAACGTGAATGTGCCACACCTACCGATCGTAGGAGCCATGTGGCTCCAAGAGGCTCAGATTGTGGGCGGTGAGGCGGGAAGTCTTGAGGGTTAAAGACCCTCAAGCACCACAGTTTTGGCCTGGTTGGCCAAGGATTACATCAAACCGTATCAAAAAAACAATTTTATTGTTAACTATGTGTTATTTTTCTTTTCATGTTAAAAAACATTTGATGTTATTGTACAACATAGTGTAACGTTCATTTTCTATATATTGTGAGAGTGATGTTTTGCCCCATTACACATTAAATGCCATTACGTGTTATGTTGAGTACTTTGTTTGGTGTCATTGCTTCTTTTTTCTATTATCAAGTCAGGATGCTATGTGTTACGACATAGAAATGTTTTAGTCGTCTATCATGTTTCCTCTTCCTCTTAAACTTTCACATTAACATTTGAAAACCATTTCACCATATCTTGTAGGAGGAACTAGTTTTGAACCAAAATGTTCACGAAAAACAAAATGTAATGCAACTCCTCTAGAACATAATTTAAGGCATCCAAATCAAGATCTCATCTTCCGTTTTGAAAATAACAACAAATAATAGCAGAAGTTGATAACATACATGCTGAAAAATGTCATCCTTGACGTTTCCCTCAAGTCATCTTCATCAAGTGAGATATTTGAATGCTCAATAGCTACTGGAAGTCAATGTTAATGCAAGCCACTCCATCATTTCTTACTAATATTCTGATATCTACGAAACCAATAAAGCATTGTTTGGCAAGCACTTGCACGTTAGCACCTGAACAATGTTTTCTCATATCCCTCTCGTAAAAGGTCCACTATATTGAACAAAGGTAAGGCCCATACACATCCATATCACCATGCATCCTTCTTTGATAATGGCTCGCAAAGGAATCTCCTTTCTTTCCCTATCCAATCAGGATCAAAGACCATCTCAAAGGTTCTAACTTATAAGAAAAGCATAAGCGTATCACAAAAAAAAATGAAACTCCTGCTATTGTGTAAAGCAAAGCTAAGAGTTATACATCGTTCATATAAATAAATGGCAAGCAGTGGAGACCATTCAGATTATTTTTTTAGGACACATTATCACCATGTTATCACGATTAAAAATGAATCTAGTGGCAAATACAAGATTCAAGCATTATTCCCTTTTTACAAAATTCTCTTTATTGGTAACATTCTCTCTTGCTTTGAGCTGGGGATGAAAATGGTAAAGAACGAAAAAAAATGGGTGATTCCTATATTGGTCCATACGATGCCCTGTCTACTACTCATTACAATATGTCAAGGCAAGGTTCATCAAGGAAGCGAGTCTGGCTGATAAAATACTCAAAACTGACGGACGAAAAGATATCGAATTTCAAAACTGAAAGTGAAGCTGATTTTGTGTAAACCTTTAAGTTCATTCAGGAGGAGGTCTACAATGTCAGTCGAAGGCATGCTTCTGATCAATTGTGGCTCATGTTCTGTATGTTTTAAAATAGTTATGGGTGTAGACGTTTTTTACATGCATTCGGTTACGCATGATTCACAAATTTCATTTGTGCTTCAAAACTACCAAAAGAATAAAATTAATATATTTTAATCTTTCAATGATGCTTCCCATATATGGTAACCCCATATTACATTATGCCATCTTTGTTTTCAACTTCATCCCACAAGTGTCAAAGATCTTTTATTAACTCACCATACATGTCCTCTTCTTGACTTGGAGTACATCTACATCACCAGGATAAAGAAAAAACAAACAATTACAACTAGGGTGATTATGACTATGATAGGCAAGTTGCTACCTATGTAACATGCACGAAACATTTTTATGGCCTATAAGGGTAAATAATCTATCTTAATTAAGAATGTATAGAAAATTATCCAAATTCCATCACTATAGGCTATAGGTGGCACAACGAAGACATTGTGCGTCCCTTCCACGAGTGCACATGTGTTTCTTTGGGTGTCCATGAAAATCTTACTTCCCAGAGCTACATAAAAACTTACCATATGTGGACATCGTCTATAAGCATAAAAAATGCATGTGAAAATTACAATATCCAAATGTGGGCCTTATGATTCTATGAAATGAAAAAACAAAAGTGTTGTTTGTTTTGTGTGGTACACATTGATCACAAAGAAAGGGGTCAATGAATATTTAATTTAATGAGGTCAACGCAGGTTAGAATGTTTTTTTCAGGCATGCATTTACAAGCATGAGGTTAAGTCAATGGTAAAGAATGTTAAACTTCTTCACTCTCATAAAAACAGCTAGAAAGGCTTTATTGATGTGACAAGATCCCGATGTGCTTAGCTAGACATGTACATGTTGTAAAGAGCAAAGTGCGAAAGCTTGAACTCTTTAATGGGAATTTAATTGTATCAAAAAAAAGAATTACATTGAGCGTAGTGGTATGTACAAACCTCACAACATCGTATGTACAAAAAAGCTCTGACTAAGTTCCTCGCCCAAGATGGTCGCAACGTCTTTCCATGCGTCCGACCCTGGACAAGAGTGTAGGCAGATCTTGCAAGTACAAAGTCCTTCAGAAATTCACGGTGCCTTCTAGCCAAGCTGAAAGCGTTGCCAGGCTCAATGGGTCACCAGAGGAGAACTCCAATACGATCTTAAACTAGGTGGAAAGTCACAAGGCTGACTTTCCTAAGGTGTTGGTCGTAGCTGACACTAACATGCTCCAGAATGTTAAGATACGTTATGATCGCTATAAGCCACTCCTTTTCTACTACTGCTCTTGCTTGAGACTATTCCCCTCTACTTCATAGTAGGTAGCAGTCTGAACAATATTACATGTTTATGTAGTAAATCATCGTCTAGCATTAGAAGACGCGTTCATGATGAAGTAATTTATAAGTGAGGTTGTGTACTTGCTCAGAAAACCTTGATGCTGTCTAAAGAATGCCATGCACACAAAAGATAGGATTTACTCCTCCAACCTGGCTCGTCTGAGAGTGCTGTTGAGTCCTGTAACGTAGGTCAGAAAGCTAAGGTGGTTACTCCTTTCTTCGAATTTCCAACGTAGTTGTATACACTCCTTAGCGTGAACACAACACTTGGAATACAAAACCAATATTTAGCTGGCTTAAATAGTGAAACAAATCCCGAAAGGATTTTTTTTGGTAAGTCACAAACAAATCTATAAGGGTTTGAAAGAACCTTCAAATCAGGAAAGGACTACGCCCGGTTGTAGCATAAATCCAACACAGTTGTCGTTTCAATTCAACAAAGAGCATGTGGGCAATGGAAAATGTCCTAAACATGTTCATCCATGTGATCAAGCTTTCAGCAACTCCTTATGCTTGGAAAATGCCTCTTGCTCATATCATAATTGAGGCTTATGAAGAAGTAATGTTTTCCCATCATTTGTTACTCTCATTCACAAGTCATCAAAATCGTTCTTGTGCTAACCTCCTGATTTTTTTACCAAATACATGGACTGCAATTATGAACAATCTACTACAAGTTGAGGAGTAAGTTATAAATATTTCAACAAATTAGTTTACTAAACATCAATTCTCATTCAAACACAAACTTGAAAATCTTCAGCCTTTAGTAGACTAATTATTATCAAAATCAAATGTCGAGCACTGGACGAATCATGTCATGTTTTCATTCAATGACAAATGATTCGAAGTATCTTTATCATCACTTGAAGTTACATTGGAAAATAATTCAAGGGAATATCGTATTATGTATCATTTCTTTCTCTCTTCTCCTTGATTTATGACAATGAATTAGGTTACATCTCATTTCAACAATATATAATGTGAAATCGTAGTGTCATCATTCGAATTTTGATTCATGCAATTTTAATGACAAAGCACAATGATTTGATATTCCTCGTCAAACTAGTTTCCTAGATAGTTATTCTTTTCAACTTCCCATTATTAAAGTTTTCATACTTTGCAATATGGCATTCTCATTACACTTGGTTCATTTCATATAAATGAAACATTATACAAACATTTCTTAACCTGATATATTATACTAATATATTTTTTAATCCATTTATTTTCTCATTCTGATATGTACTATTAAAATGGTACTCCATTTATAAAATGAAAACAATCGTCGTATTTGCAAATGTGTGTAGAAAACAACCCCGTTTGGAAGTGTGGGTTCAAAAGAAATCATTCCTGAAACAAAAAAAAGATGAACAACTCTATAAAAAATAATTATTGGAGGCATGAGGCAAACACAATACATGCATTCTTCATAGTGTTTCCACGTTAGTTACACTTTCACAAAGGATTTTGAAATGTATCTAGTTTCAACACCTTGTTCTCTCTCGTTCTCTCACTCTTTCTCTCTCTCTCTCTCTCTCTCTCTCTCTCTCCCTCTCCATCTCTCTCTCTATTTCTCTCTCTCTCTCTCTCTCACTCTCTCTCTCTCTTTCTCTCTCTCTCTATCTCTTTTTCTCTCTCTCCATCTATCTCTCTCTTTCCCTCCTCTCTCTTTCCCTCTATATCTCTCTCTATCTATCAATCTCTTTCTTTCTCCTAATCCCTTCCCTCTTGTTCTTTCTATATCTTCCTTTGGATCTATCATCCTTACTCCATCACTTTCTTCTTGTGTATCTATTTATCTTTATCTCTCTTTATCTTCCTCTCTTTCCTCTATCTCTCTCCATCCATCTATCTCTCTCTCTTTCTCTCTCTCTCTATCAATCATTTATGGTTAATTGCCTCTAAAAAACACTCTTCATACATTTTACATGTCACATGTATGCCTCTGGACATTTCATGGTAGTTTTGTGGAAGTTACATTACAATTTACCTTACGATGTATGTTCATACATATAAGCATGTACTTGTATGATTTAACATGCGAACATTCTTGGAAGTCTTGCAATTAAGTTTTAAACACTCAACAAGTACCATGCTTTCTTTTTCCACAACTCAATGTACAGTTCACATACACAGACGTACATTCGTTCTTAGACATTTAAAGGAGTGTCTATGATCTGTGTACCATACACTAAGTGTATTTATTACAAGTTAATGAGATACACAGATCAT
>SZWC01008302.1:83827-118440 GCA_023375785.1 Penium margaritaceum
GGCCTCCTTGGAGGCTCTGGCCTTGGAGGTTGTAGGTAGTTGCATAACCACCTGGGTGGTTACATAACCACCCAAGCCAGCTGAAAAGTCACATGGAAGATGAAGGGTCACTGGTAGCCACTAGAGGTTGAACATGCACTGGTAGTTGAAGGGTCACCAAGAGGTTGTAAGAAGTTGTAAACCAACCACCCTTCAGCTGGAAGCTGAAGGGTCACAGCCCNAGTCCTGGGAGGGCCTCCTTGGAGGCTCTGGCCTTGGAGGTTGTAGGTAGTTGCATAACCACCTGGGTGGTTACATAACCACCCAGGCCAGCTGAAAAGTCACCTGGAAGATGAAGGGTCACTGGCAGCCACTGGAGGTTGAAGATGCACTGGTAGTTGAAGGGTCACCAAGAGGTTGTAAGAAGTTGTAAGCCAACCACCCTTCAGCTAGAAGCTGAAGGGTCACAGCCCCTAAGGGCCTCCAATGGCACCTTTAAATCTTCTGGAGGCAAGGATTTGAGCCTCACTTCCCTCCATTTAAGGAGGTGAATTTTCTGGCCATCCGAAGCAGATAAAATGCACCACGAGATGCATTTTAGCCAAACCGGCCATCGAAACTGGGTAAATCTCAACAAAGAAAACATTAACACTTCACATACCCACTAGAACGCTCCGCCAAGGAAGACGACACGGTCAGAAAATATGTTATGCGGAACGGAGCGTAGGTGGTGAACAAGTAGAAGTTGCGAGGCAGAACACGTTTGAGAATTTTGGACACTTTAGCAGTTTATAATTAGCGGTAAGTGTACTTCGATAACAAGTGTCAAAATGATCGAGCACATATATACAAGTGTCGAGTTACAACTGAGACGTAGTCGGGGTCGTTGGGTTGATCGTCGAGCGACGCGTGTGGAGTCGCGTCAAGAGTGGTCGGATCGAGAAAATGCGCCCAGGAATCGGGGGGCTTCGAGGATCGACGGTGAAAATGCGGGATCCATCGTCATAAATCTCATTTTTATCTCGATGCATAGTGCGAGGGTAGTTGGTCGAATCGCCCTCGACCGTCGGAGTGAAATTCGGGGTCTCGACGCGTGGTGGGCTATTTGTGTGAAGACAGAAATGCCCACTCAGAAAGATTAGGGACTCGTGTGCGTCTAGTACATAACACTTGCCCCCCTTTTAGCCGCGACGTCCCAGCGCGCGTCCAGATGTGGCCCCGTGACAGCAATAGTATCAGTCGATCAGGTGATCGACGTCTCGAAGGTTTTTGTAAGGTTCCTCGTTGTTATGCGCGACGTCGTAGCCATGCCGCTTGACGAGATATTTTGTCGTTTTACAACGTCGTGGATGGACGATAATGTCCTTGATGACATACTATGTGTCCTCGTCCACTTGTACAAGAGGAGGGGGAGGCAAATTCCTGCCTGGGAAGATCTCTCCAGGGTCTCGCTAGTGCTTAAGTCTGTTGATATGAAACATCGCCTGAACTTGCACATTGTCGGGGGGTTTGAGTCGTGCGACCACGGGGGTTTGCATGCGCTCGATCTCATACGGGCCTAACCACCGGGGTTTGAGCTTCGAACAATCGGCTCCACGAAGTTTCATGTTGGCCAAACTAAAACAATTATGTAGCCAACGATGAACACATCGTCATTGCGATGTCGGTCAGCTGTTTCTTTCATCGTCGCTTGTGACATCGCGAGTGTCTACCGTGTTTCTTCCCAGATGGAAGAGAAGTCGCGGCGTTGGACGTCAACCGCGAGGATGTTGCTCTGGCTATGTTGTCTAGCTGGTGTGGCGGGAAGTTTGCCATACACCACTTTGAACAAAGTTTGACCCGTTGCGATGGAGATCGCCCAATTGTATGCAATTTTGGCGTTCGGGAGTTTTGTGCCCAATCCGTTCCGTGAGGTTTCCCTTGATGTTCAGAGAAGTTATCCGAGCGTTTGATTGGTCTCCTCGGTTTGGCTGTCGGTTTGAGGGTGGAACGCCGTTGAAAGCTGGATCCGGCCGCCGTAGCGAGTCATCAGTTCGCGTCAGAAATGGCTGGTCAATCGACCCTTCGGTTTTCTATGGTTTGTGGCACGCCGTATAGCTGTACCATGTTGTTTAGAAACTTCCTTCGGTGGTGACGGTGGTCGGAAGAAATTGAGACATTTTGGAAAACCTATCGACAACCACCAGGATAGCGTCATATTCCCTTGGGTTTGACTTGTAATCTCGTGACGAAGTCCATGGAGATGTAAGTCCACGGTTTTGTCGGAATGGGGGGCGGTTGCAAAAGTCCGAGTGGCCTCGTGCGACGGGATTTATGTCGCTGACACATGTCACAGGATTTGCAAACGTTGGCCACGTCGGATTGCATCTTATCCTACTAGTCGTGTTTCGCTAGCTTCTTCAGCGTCTTGTCTTCTCCGAAATGCCCGCCTGGACCGGTGTCGTGGTATTCAAACAGCATGTGGCAGAGTTCATCGTTCGGGAGAATGACCATCTGGCAAGTGAACCGTCGCCGCCAATAGGGAGCGGCATACCAGAATTTCGCTTTGTCGTATCCGCCATGCTGGATTTTTGCTTCGGCTACGTCTTCAAATACTTTCGCTCATGATGGTCGATGCGTATGATGCATCAGCGGTATTCAAGATAGCACCACCATGTATTAAATGCATGTACGACCGCCAGCATCTCCTTCTTGTGTACGGTGTAGTTTAGTTCCGGTCCTCGCAATTTTTGACACATGTATGCGACCGGTTGCTCTCCGTTGCCATGATCTTATAAGAGGACCCTGCCGATGGCTTGATCTGAGGCGTTTGTATCCATGGCTTAGACGACCGTTGGATCGGCTAATCATAGGACAAACCCCAAGGTCAGAGCATTCCGTAAAAATTGTGAACGCTTCTTGTTCGCTGTCTTCCCATCGCCACTCGTTTTCTTTTTGAGTGAGGTCGGAGAGAGGCGATGACACTCGGGTATAACCTCGTACGAAGCGTCGGTGGTAACTGTAGAAGCCGAGAAAACTTGAACGTCTCAGTCGTTGGTCGGCGTCGGCCAATCAGCGATTGCTACCACTTTTTTCGAATCCATGGTGATCTGCCCGTCGTTGATGACGTGACCCGAAAACTCGATCGAACGACGACCAAAATCACACTTTGAGAGATTTCCAAAATTTTTCTCTATGTGTAAAACTTTACAAACTTTCCAGATGTCCATTGAGCTCCTCCGGGTTGCGGCTGTACACCACGATGTCGTTGATATATATCACGACAAAATGGTCAAGGTACGGGCGGAAAATGTTGTTCCTTGCCGCCATGAACTTCGTCGGGACATTCGTAAGTTCAAATGGTATGACCATGTACTCGAAATGCCATACCGTGGTTGGAATGCCATCTTTTCGATGTCGGCGTCTGCCGCGCGGATCTGGTGATAACCACTGCGTAAGTCGGTTTTAGTGAAAATTCGAGCCCCTCGGAGTTGGTCAAAAAGTTCATCGGCTCAGGGGAGAGTATAGCGGTTCTTGATGGTAGCATCGTTCAAAGCCCGGTAGTCCATGCACATTTGTATAATGCCGGTGCGGCGTATGGTGACGTGGATGGGCGGATGAACCCTTGACAAGGCATCTCGTCGAGTTGCTTTTTCACCTCGTTCAGCTCGTGATCGCTCATCCCATAGGCCCCTCGAATTGTGGGTTGGCTGCCCGGTTTCAGCTTGGTGCGATGGTCGAGGTCGTGTTGAGGTTGTCCCTCTGGTTTTTGGGAGTTCGTCGGGGAAGACGTCCTCAAAGTCTTCGATAAGATTTGCGAACTCTTCCGGTACCATCGCAAACTCTGGTGATGCCGATGAGGCCGATGAGGCTAATGAGGCTGATGAGGCCGATGAGCCAGCTGCTGCCACTTCCGCTCCCTCCATTGGCTTGAAATGTATGAGCTACGTACAAGCTCCTCGTTGTATGCAGTACTTGGCCATGTTGAGCGGTATCGACTACATAGGTTGTCACTTCTTAGTCGCTTCGACTTCCTCTGTTGCTTCCACCTCTATTGCTTCCGGTGTCGACTTTCGCCCCATGCGCGGAAGTTGTTTCTTCGCACCGTCGATTTCCGCGTAGATGTCCCCGCTGTTCCATTCAAGCTGCGGATTGTGCCAGTACAAGAAATCTTATCCGAGAGTAACTTTGTGGTCACTCTTTGGACATCACCCTCCAGATCGTTACATCCCGTAGATCTCCCACATGAAGTCATAGTGGTTCTTGGAGTCTCCGTATTTGCAATCTCCTGGCGACGGGTTTTCCTTCAAACACCCCTGGTTCAGTCTGCAAACCCAGTTTGTGAACCATGTTGTTGCTTACGAAACTATGAGAAGCTCCTCCATCTAATAGTGTTGGTACTCTTCTGCGAATTTTGCAACCTGTGGATTGCAATTTTAGTAGTATCGCCGGTTGGTCGTCCTCGAATCCCTTGTCAAACTTTGCGATCTCACAAATCCTCTGTGGTGTCGTAAGTCGTTCAGATGGGCGATTGTTCGGTACAAATCTCTCCTCACGGACAAGAGTCGCGCCTTTAACTCTTGCCCTTTGTCGTTTCCCGATTTTTTTTCTGCGCATTTCTCCCCCTTTTTGGCCTGCTGCTTCTTTTGGCAGTTACGAGCAATGTGCCCGACGTTTGCGTAGTTGTAGCAAGTTCGCGTACCTCTCTAGTCGACGACCTCCACTTCCATCAGAGTCAAGGAGTCCCCCGACTATCCTTTTCCTTTTCCACGATGATTGTGGTTGGGAGGGCGCCAACAGTATGATTCATATATCCGAGTGTTGAAATTGGTACTGCTGATCTTTTGTGCTGTTGCGATCTTCTGTGGTAAGTCGTTTTGGATGCCAAAATGGGCAATCGCTCTATGGATGTCTCATTTGACGCCACTGTTGTAGTGAAAACAGAGCTCGTCGGGGGCGATGTCTGCACCAGTGATGATCTTGCAGAATCTTCGCGTGTACTCTGTCACGTTGGACTTTTGTACCAAGCGTCAGACTTCTCGTTCAGTCGTCCAAATCGTGCGAGCATTTTATGCAAGAACTCGTTCAAGTTGGTTGGTGGCGTCAGCACGTCTTGCCATGGGGGGTTGATCTACTCGAAGGGTGGAACGCCTGCAGTCGGCAATATGAGACGGATGCCGTTGGCCATTGATGAGACCCCGCCGGTCTCCTGCTGCCGTTGGATGGCCTTTAGATCAGACCACCAACTTAGTGCCGTGCCACGCAAAAGCGCGGCCGTGATGTCAATCTTCCTTCGATTGTCGTTGACCCCAGTAGCGGTGAAGTACACCTCCAAACTCGTCAGCCACATCCAAACCGTCGGTCCTTTGGAATTTGCCAAATCAAATGGTTCGGAAGGGGCTAGGTGAATCTTGGATTTTCTCAAGAGTTGGGTAATTCCCTCAACGGGCACCGCCTCCCGTACATTTGCTTTACGAAGAGCCTCCATCGCGACACTGAGTTGCTGGAGAAGAAGGTTGTTGATCCCCTCGAGCACGGAGATTCAGTTTGCCAATGCTTTGTAGATTCGCGCCTGTCGTCTAGTGCCACCAGTTGTTCCTGTTGTTAACGTCGAGGCTGTCAGTAGGCTTGTTTACGGCTTGTTTACCGCCATTGGATCCGTGACCAGGTTGGTCTTTGGAGCCGTCGTGGTTAATCCAGCTGCCACATAGCCTACCATGTCAGCGTTTGCTGCCGTTGCAGGGTTCGCATGGATAGGCACGCTCTACTCCATCGCCGAAGTCGTCGCCGAACACCCACTGCTGGTCGTCGGATGCGCTCGCTCACTTCACGTCGTTGTCGAAAAACTTCCAGAGTCTTGACGTGCGATATGCGCTGACAGCTTGTGCGAGGTAGTCCTCTAGATAGATAAATTAGTCAAATGCCTCTCCTGCACCGCTACACTCTGATACCAAGTGTTATGCCGAACGGAGCGTAGATGGTCAAGAGGTAGAAGTTGCAAGGCATAACACGTTTGAGAAATTGGGACACTTGAGCAATTTATAATTAGCGGTGATTGTACTTTGATGACAAGTGTCAAAATGATCGAACACATACATACAAGTGTCAAGTTACAAATGCGACGTAGTCGGGGTGGTTGGGTCGACCGTCGAGCGACGTGTGTGGACTAGCTTCGTGTGTGGTTGGATCAAGACTTTCCACCGAGGAATCGGGGGGCCTCGAGGATTTGACGGCGAAGATGCGAGATGCATCTTTACAAATGTTGATAAATCCCGATGCTTCAAGAAGTAGACCGAAAGGTCGTGACACTTTTTTCGATGATTCACGAAAGTGGTCAAAGTTGTCAGATAGTGTGAGAAGGTTCAACGGAGGGCGAGGGCAGTTGGCCGAATGGCCCTCGACCGTCAGAGTGAAAATCCGGTTCTCGACGATTGGTGGGCTATTTATGAAATGATAGGAATGCCCACTCAGAAAGATTAGGGACACGTGTACGTTTGGTACGTAACAGAACGTATCCGAGCTGCTATGTTTGCGTAATGCAGTGACGGCGACTGACGGAAGAATATAACGATGAAGGCAGGTGCCTGTTTCTACAGTGCGTAAATAAGAAATGCTGAGTACGAGATCTGATGTCTAATGTATGTCTCAGTATAAAAGCATCAATATAAAGACCCGCTATCGCAGTCCACCCATTCATAACTAGTCATCCCTAATCCATACACTCTCAAATATGTGAACAACGTTGAACCACATGGAGAGGATGTTTCCAGGAAGTAGAGCTATAAAAGAGGATTGTTTCTAGGAAGTTTTGAAACTTCCTACTTAAGCACGTGGAATTGTGACGAGGTCCTTAAGAAACTTCCAAGAAACTTACTCAATTTAAAAACAAGGAAGAAAGCCTTCAATTAAAACCCTGACTGAAAAAAAAAAACAATGTTTGCAATGTAAGACCTACATGGGACCATATAGTTGTCCTGTTTCTTTTTGTCCTTCGAAATCTGTTACAGTTTTTTACTTCTGTTTGCTGACGAATATTGACAACTGCGAACCCATGGATGCATTTTGCTCTGACAATAGCGTGCGATTTTCACGCTTTTTTGGAAGTTGCAAGTGACCTCGCACCTTGACACACAAGAAACACATGCGACGATGTGACCCCCATTTCCTCCACTTAAGTGTTAACCGCATAAAAGCAACTAATTGAACGAACAGCATGGAAGACATAGGGAGGTTAATACAATTTTTTTACTTACAGGTCGATGCAAATGCCAACCCTACGAATTGATGGTAAGTCATATCTCTAGATTGCATTTAGTTATCTCGCAGTCCGTTCAAGAGATCGGACGATGCAAGTTTTCTGTCCTGTTCATAAAACGTGACTAGCGAGATCGGTATGAAAAAACCACAAATCGATAGAACAGTTGAAAAATCGGAAAGGCGGAAGGATGCAAGCCTAATCTGATCAGAATGAGAGAAACAAACTGGATGAACCAAAGACCCAAGTAGAGAACATGAGTACGGATGTGGTCCATCCAGTTGGTTTCTCTCGTTCTGATCGAATTTCTAGGGCATTTCTCATAGTGATGACATGTTCGATCGTGCAATCGAACATCCCGGTTTGCATTTGTGATCATACCAAAACAACGAATCCCTTGTTCATGAATCCAGGAAGGTCGCAGTATTGCTACATTCATTATATCTTAATAGAGGAGCCCTTACAAATGACAGAAGATACGATCGACAACAATCGATCGTAACTTCTGTGCTGAGGAGGAACCTTCTGGCCTACGGATGTTGGCAGATCAGTAATGTATTTCGAAACCAACTGTCCACACAACCTTCAGTACAGTTGCTCATTCATTATCCTTATACAAATATCTCTTTCGGGGAGGGAGGGGGAGTCGGACACTGGCCGACATCACCACCGGCAAACCACCGATACGCTTTCCACTTGGACATCGGTGTCGTTCACTCTCCCAAGCCCCCTCCTCCCCACCCCCCGTTAGAGGAAAAGTGTATTGGGGGAATGTATGAGTGAGTGTACAAGATGATGCATGCACGCTCGTGAAAGAAAATACACAAGTGATATCGATGACGTCGATATCCAGGAAGGTTCCTCTTACGCGCGAAAGAGCATAGTGAAAGTTCCCGGACGAGCAGAAAATGCAAGAGAATACTCAAACAACGTACATATACTCCATAAAGGACGTGTTTTACGAACGAGGGTCACAATACACCGGGGATGTTCCAAAAGGCGTTTGGTTCGAGCTCGATGTGACTAAACACGAAAACTCTTCCGATAACTGAGAGAGACATTTTCACTCACCAACACGAAACATTCATCAGTTGAGTTCGATGGTTACAATCGGATCCGACGTTAACACCGGTGACCAGGATTCCCCAAAGCAAAAGTCGGAGGTTTGCTCTTTATGTTTGTTCTCTCGACGTCCTTACCGCCAACCACGCTATCCCTCGTAAGCCACAATTGAAAAAAATTGTGGGCACGAAAAGTTGTCACATAACGTAATACTTCGTTCGGTCACCTTCCTATTCACATAGAAACAGGACCTTATAAGCTGTCTATTGGAAAAGCAATTACAAAAAACAGCGGTCGCGCGTGTACTCGTCAACAGGTCACAAGTTCACTTATCGTGCATCCTGAGTTTGAGCTCTTGAAGGGGTTCAACGATCGACTGAACATTTGGAACCAAACTATGACTAGGTAAAATAAAGGACACAAGTACGCTAGTGTTTAGTACTCAGTTAACAACACAATACGAAAATTTCACAAAAAATCCCAGAACCTAAATACCCATGATGTTCACTTTTAACAGTATCTTAGAGACGGGTGGCTAATATACTGCACTAGTGTGTGAATTAGATACACAAGTTATCTAACTGGAATACACTACCCCATACACTCACCTCATACAATTTTCCCTACCCTTCCTTCCCCAAAGGCCCACTACACTCGTGTGGCTCTCACAAAAACGAACTTGTAGCATATCACAAGACACCTGTATACATTTTTTTGGAGTGTATATATTTTTTACACAAGTATTTAAACTACAACACACTAGCCCATACAAAAGACGGAGATCGCAGAATACGTTAGCTATGAAAAATGCACATCCATTAGTAAAAAAAAAGGGTTTTTTTCAGGATATTCCATGGTTAAAGTTGGTAAACAATGGGCATTAGTTACCTTGGAGTTTATAGACATAAACGATATAATACTAGAATGCAAGTTTTTCCAAATGTTTACAAGTTATACTACTTGAAGATAAGTATTAGCAATGTTCATGAAATGTTTTACTCATTAGAATCCAATTCAAAACCATGAAAACTATTAGAAAACCTAACCTTTTGTGGTCATGAGCGCATAATCCAAAGATCCAAATTTACAACACATTAAGCACATGTAAATTTGTGTTACAAATTTTTTTAGCACTAAGGTTTTCTATGCCATTTCCCCCCTCTCCCTATCAGTGATCTCTCACACCAAGGAAGACATCCTACAACTACACAGTTTGCATGTGTATGTATACAATACACTACCCCATATACTTGCCTTATACGTTTTTCCCATCCCCCTTCTCTCCCCCTCCCTGTCAGTGATCACTCACACCAAGAAAGACTCCCACATACACAATATACATGTGTATGATACACTCACCACCTGGACAGTGATACACTACCCCATACACTTGCCCCATACACTTTTCCCACCTCCCCCTCCCCCCCTCCTCCCCTCCCTGTCTGTGATCACTCCCACCAAGGAAGACTTTTACCTACACAATGCACATGTGTATTAATATGATACACTCACCACCTAAACATAGATACACTACCCCATACAATTGCCCCATACACTTTTCCCACCCCCCCTCCTCCCCTCCCTTTCAGTTATCACTCACACCAAGGAAAACTTCCACCTACGCAGTACACATGTATATTAACATGATTCACTCACAACCCAAACAGTGATACACTACCCCATACACTTGCCCCATACAGTTTTCCCACCTCCTCTCCCCCTCCTCTCCTCCCTGTCAGTGATCACTCATACCAAGGAAGACTTCTACCTACACAATACACATGTGTTTTAATATGATACACTCAGCAACCACACATTGATACACTACCCCATACACTTGCCCCATATATTTTTCCCATCCCCCCCTCCCCCGCTTCTCCACACTAGGAAACCCCCAAGAACTACCATAAAAACACAAGTAAGCTAATATAGAGGTCTACGTGTGTATAAAATGACATCAATTAACTATACCTCTGTCCACCGATCGAACAACCGATTCCAGTGGGATAAAGTTTTTTGGATAGAGATACGTGGTCCACGTGCTGACGATGACCTTCCTGCCAACACCTGCTTCACGCATTACCTTCCAAGAAACAGTCCCGAAGTGAGCGGAAGTGGAGTGGGTCGATTCTATTCATCATTCAACCTGTTTTTTATTAAAATATTTGTGATTCATCGTGGTCCAACCTCGGCACTTCATCCGTCCATTATCTGTTTCAATTGCTCGTGGTTGGCTGGCTTTGTGTCTGATTTAACAGATGTTTAGACGCCATACATATTCACTTCGCACACAGGTAAAAGATCTTTCTATTCTTATAACTTCACTTGTGACTGTTTGCATCGATGCAATATGACCAGAGTTTCTTTTTGTTCGGCAGTTAGATGTCGTCATGCATGTCAAGATGTGGCAATTAGGCATCCGGCAGGTATACGCTTGGACAATCGGCCTTCCCGCTTCAGGAGGACGTGTTACAGTATTGGGGAATATTGACAGAAGGCGGCCGTGACTCCGCGTCAAGACTAGGGTTGAACCAAGGCACTACGGAAAGTTTTATCCCAAAGCAAAACCTCAACCAGTGACGCTTGCATTTCCCCTAACAAAGAGACTTGAATTAGGTTATGTAGTGGAAACAACATGTATGCACAAGATAGAACTTTGTTTCTCTAGTGTTCTTTTTCACATCCTCTGTTTGTGTCTCTCCCTCACTCTTTATCTTTCTCTTTATGTCTCTCCCTCTCCCTTTCTCTTGATCTTGTTTTGTTCTTACAAATTTTGACTTAATCACTTCAGTAATTGAGGGTTTGATTCTGTTTGAAACACTTCTTTGTCTATGATTCTATTCACATTGACGGAGAGTGCCCGATGTTGTCGATGGCAGATATCGGCAACATCGGTCAATATCGACGAGGGGGGAGGTGGGTGTGTCCCTTTGGTCGCACGTCATTATGTGCATAATGGTTGTGCACAAAATGAATTGTCGCAACTCTCTCATACCTAATAGGTATGTGGTACTTTCCACACTTCAATTTGAGAACAACCAACTACCTATTTGTCCTCTAGTAGATATCACAAAATACGCCATGTGTGTTGTTCCAATTTTCAGCTAGCTCGATGACGGTTCCTCAAGGTAGTATTTCTTATAAGGGTACATGCAGGGATCCACAAACATAGATTGTGTGTATGTCCTATCCAGCGTTTGGAAGAAAAGAACTACCTTGCCCAGCGTTCGCACAAATGAAACTCCACTCCATGCAATGCACCGTCAACTTGCCGACGTCAACAACTTCCTTGAACATTCAAAGCACCTCATTTGAGGGGTGTGTGAATGTTTGAGGGGGGTTTTCATTTGGTTTGCATGGGGGGTCCAAGACTCCCCATGCATTGAAAAGGAACGTGCTGGACCCAGCTACCATTGGGCCCAGTAGGAGCCAGCGTAAAAGTAAACCCCTAAATCCCGAATGTAATCTGGGGTATGGTTTAATTAGGTTTTTCATGTTGAAACTAGAAGGTTTAGCGTGTTAGGAAAAGAATGGCTATTTTTTCTCGGTTTTAAGAAACGAGCGTTTTTGCTCGATCGTAATTGTAGCGTGGCAGTGCCACGTCGACCGGTCGAAGGAGCCACGTGGCTCTAGTGGGGTCACCTGGGACTGTGGATGGTGAGACGAGATGGCTTGAGGGTTGGAGACCCTCAAGCACCGTGGTTTTGGCCTAGTCGGTCAAGGATTCTGTCGAATCCGTTACATTGGTATCTGAGCTCCAGTGCTCGAAGCCCACGTCGGGATTACCGGAGATGCCGAGGCGGCTCTCACTCCTACTGGGGGGAGTGTAGCGTGGTAGTGCCACGCCAACCGGTCAAAGGAGCCATGTGGCTCGAGCGGGGTCACCTGGGACTGTGGACGGTGAGACGGGATGGCTTGAGGGTTGAAGACCCTCAAGCACCACGGTGTTGGTCTAGTCGGTCAAGGATTCCGTCGAATCCGTTACAATGATTCTCACGTGGGAGCAATAGTTGTGAAGGGGATGGACACGCCCTACCTCGCATCACTCAATTTGTGGCGCATGCCGCTGATCACGCATGGTGAAGCGAGTGGACAAGGTAGTCCCCTTTTTTAAGTCACTGGGTAGGCGTCAATATCACTTGTTCATTAGGTTGGGAGTCACCAAGCCCTCCACGGATTGTGTAGAAGGGTTATTATGGCCTTATTATAACTTTTTATGGATTCTTCATGAGACACCGTTTGTGTCTACTAACTTAGAAAAACCACTAATCATACAAACATGAAAAATGATTAATGACGTCCGATCATACGTTTCCGCGGTTGGTAAAAATATTACGTTGTGTAGGAAGAAATGAAACAAATCGAACAAAAGGAAATATGAGTGTAGTTTGGCCTGTAACGTGGCATTAGTGTGAATGACAAAAGTGAAGGCAATGTCCACTGAGCAATGTATCCTCTCCACAATTGACATACATTTCTAGGAAAAAAAACAAGAAGAAGAAGAATCCATCCCTATTTGGACGTGGATTTCTTTTATGTTTTGTTTGAACTGCGTGATACTGACATCATGTCAACATCGCACAAGTGATACAACCCCTCGCCAATGGCCAAGTGGGATCCAGGACGAGGGGGAGAATGAATATGTGTGCCCATCCATCCACCTCGATCGCACCTGAGGGTGCGATCGGGGGACGGGCGCATGATAATAGCAAACGCCGGGTAGTTCACCTTGATTCGGGCCGGTTGGGGTATTCATGTATGATCAATGTCGAAGTAACGAGATTTGCAATCGAATGGCATCCCCCCTCCCCCCACATCACCTCAGCGAATATCGCCGTTGTCGGCCATCGATGACTGATGTTAGCGATATTGAGGGCGTATTTGATGTCTTTTGTGGATTTCGATTAGTTTTTGTGACAAGTCATGTACACGTACAACCTTTGGACAAAAAAAGACATAAGATAGGGGTCATATTATGCATGAAAGTCTACTTGCAAGAAACCATCAGAAATCATTTCACGTATATAGTTACCTCATAACCCTAGAATGCAATTAGAGATTGTAGACGACCTGTAGCAGTCTTCTCTCACCGTAGAAAATGGCATACGAAAAAGATTCGATGAACTTTCTTCCAAAACCCATCCGGTCAACCAGAACATAATGCTCGTCATCCTTGACCTCTGATGACTAGCCGAAGAGGTACTGGACAGTCTGGTTGGGTGCCTACAACTAGCCCGTTACCGTTTTTGCTTTTTTGTAAAATGTACTCACCGCACCCTGTTTTCCTTGTTTGCTAAACCAAAGAGCACATCACGTGACCGTTGTCAGGCACTGTCAAGTGATGGTGACGTACACCAAGGACAGGCGGCCACAACCAAAAGTTTCTTTTTAAAGAGACACAACCAACACCCCTCGTAGTTTATACAAACCTTGTACATGTATGAAAGTACAAGAAATGTTATTTCCCTGGAAAGCAAAACCTGCCTCCGTTTCATACATAATAAGATGTCATTTGAAAATGTGAAAAGATCAAATAAAATACATGTCGTACACACTTATCAAGAATAATCGCTAGTCAACTGGTGTAGCGTGTATTTCTTTCCAACAATGGGCACGTCACACATGATCTGAGGCGCAATGGGAAAAGTGAGTGCAGGAAGCATTTTTTGTGGGTAGATGTAAGGACTACCCACGAAATTTGATTGGGTGTGTGTCCTACCTGGCAATCGAAATAACATTGATACCTTATCTGGCGTTCGGAAGAATAATACTTCCCTACCCAGTGGCCTGAGAATATTGACACTTTACCCGCAAACGACAAGAAATCACAGCATGTCGATGCTACATGCGATCTAGCGTCAAAATTATGATGTCGACGATCTTGTTGCACATTCACAAATCCCTCTTTTAAGGGGTTTGTGAATGTTTATTTGGGGTTTGCGTGTGGTTTGCATGGGGAGTCCAAGACTCCCAATGTGTTGAAAGGGAATCTGCAAGGAATCTGGGCCCTGCAATTGCAGGGCCCAGCAGGAGCCCGTGCAAAACTAGAACCCGATCAGTGATAGTTAGGGAAAAACAAACAAAATGAACGTTTCCGCTCAATCTTGAAATGGGCGTTTTCGCTCGATCGCGCTTCTCATGTGGGAGCGATAATCGCAAGGGGGGTCAACATGCCCCAACTTGCTTCACCCGATCAGTGGCGCATGTTGCTGATCGAACATGGTGAAGCGAGTGGGCAGGACAATCCTATTTGCTAAGTCACTGGGCAGGGCGTCAATACAACTTATTCGCTGGGTAGGGCGTCACGAACCCCCTCGCAGATTGGGTAGAAGGGTTACTATGCCCAAAGTGAGTACCGTGCTAAACTTGTGCAAAACATGGCCAGGAGAAAATCGGGAGGCCCAAACATTGGGTATAACGGAATTAGTCCGGCTCATGAATCCGCATAAACTCTTTCACTTCCTTCTGTGATGGCTTTGATTTCTTGATCTTGGAGTGCACAAACTGTGTCTCAACAACATTTTCCACGGAAGTGCCCCCTCCAGACATTGCATAATTCTGCGACCATATCCAGTCCTTGCTCTTTGAAAGAGATATGCCTACATGTCCTAAGAACATATCAAGAGAACTTACAAACATGAAATTCCAACGTCGCATAGCATGAAACGTCGACATGCTGGCTTTGGTACTTCTTTACCAATCATGAAACCCTTGATAAAATGTGCGGTGTGTTTTGAACATCTAGTGCCTCTTCAACAATGGCTTTTCTTTTCCAACAGCACACCTGCACTTGTGAGAAAGGATTCTCCCTCGATCACGAAGATAGCGATCCAGCGCGGACAACCAAAAAGTGCGTTGGCTATAAAGAAAGGAAATGGCCAAGTTTTTCTTCTTAAAGTTCTATGCCAAAAATAGAGTAGTGGCCTGACCGTCCTCCTCATCTTCATCCTCAGCAGTTTTTCCATACAATGTCCATGTCGGAACTCTGCAACGACTTTCCATAGTTTTTCCCTCCCAAACTTCATACTACGAGCTATTCTCTACGTCCTACACTACACCCACCTGGCCTCGTAATGGTGCATGCTTCTTTGACCCCCACCCCAGCAAGCGTCATCCCGACTTGCGCCATGCTGACAAGCGCGCTCTTGAGCGGCACCTCACCAAGATTCTTCATCTTCTTGATAAGGGAGGAAAAGGTGCAATGGGCCTTTCAAGCAACTTTGTATTCGAGTCGGATGGAGCTCTCAATGGCGTGTTGTCTAGGGTTGTGCAAGGGTGTTTACCTAATACTCATTCGTGGATTAATGAAAGACACTCACACACCCCCCTTACGTCTTGGCCTGTCCACCTCTTCTCTTCTTTCTCTGTCTTCCGCAGTTCCTCTCTGCATGGGTTTCTGGTGACTTTGGCATCATTGTTCTAAAAGCCGGCAATCACATGAATTCCTGCATACGTCCTTTTCCTCTCTTGATCCTGTTAGCTCTATGTGCTTTGTCTGCACTGACTTTGGCTAGACCCTCCTGTTTAGGGTGTTGGGGTTGTATGATTTATTGGTTGTGGTGGAGAATTCTTTCCACCCAGTATTCTATACATTCCTCATTTCTTACTGAGTCTAGATTTCGTGAACACCTTTGATTTCAAAGGAGTTTGTGTCCAAGCGCAATGTTGCTATAGTTTCCATACATTCCTCATATCGGGTCATTCGTTATGGGCTTCATTGTGATCACCTCTTTTTCAATTCTTTGTCTCTTACACCATCCTTTGTTGCCTCTGCACTTTTTCATGTCGACCCCCCTTTGTCTCCCAAACACATGCATTTCTTCCATTGCCACCTCTGCCCCATACACACCATTGCCATTTCTCGCATACTTTCCACACAGCCTGCCACCTGTCTTGATTTTGTCGCCTTTCCTCTTCCCTTCTCTTCTGACTACCTTGACTGTGCTCAAGACAAGATGCATCCATCTCCGTTTAGTATAGAATAGCCCATGACTATACACCCTCTTGATCTTGTCCATGTCAATGTCATGGGACCACTTTCTTAGGAATTCATTGGCGGAGTGGTTTCCAATGTGTTGCTTTGGACTCATGAATTCTCTCGTTATCATTGGGTGGTTTCTCTTCAACACAAAAGCTATGTCATGGACGTCATTGAGTCTTGGCTTCCCCAGGCAGAACGCGTCTTCTAACTCTAGCTTTTTGTTTTCTGTTGCCAATGAGGTGGTGATTTCTTCAGTACCACCCCTATTTTCTTTGGTCTTAGGGTGTCGGCATGGAACCCTCGGCCCACTGTAAAACCGAGGAGAACAATGTCTTGAAGCATTGGAATTGCACCCAACGGTTTGCAGTTTCTCCTCTCTTCCTGTGACCAATCTCTCCTCATGTCTGAGAGAGTATATCCTACATGACTCGGGTGTAGAATTGCATTCCCCGTGGCCCTCTCCCTTGTCATGTCACTCCTTTTGAACGGTGGACTGGTCTCTGTACTGACTTGCATCTTGCTCGCATCTGGGGCTCTGTTTCCGAAGTCTAGCTGTCCGATGATCATTCTGATGGAAAGCTATCCCCCTGCGGCCGTCTGTGTGTCCTCCTTGGTGTGCCCTCTTTCTTTAAGGCCTAGCAATGAAGGGATGTCATTTGTCATTATGTCATTGAGTCTCGAGATGCTCCCTTCCTTGAGAATGTGTTCAATCGTGACTTCTCTCGTCACGATCGAACACATCCTCAAAGAAACGTCCAATGTGTCACCTTTCCTTATGCAACGCCCGCTGTGTCACCTTACGTCTGAGGTGGTCGCTTGCGGGTTCTCCCCTCTCAAAGTTACTCATCTGTAACTCCCTTCTACGAGTCTATCTCTCGTAGTCCAAGTCTCAATGACCCTGTTCCCACCATGAAACATGCTCCAACTGCTCCTCACTTTTTCACGGCCTCTACGGAGCCTGGGCTTTGTGTTCTTGGACTCACCACGACAGCCTCTTCTCCCACAATCATTTCTGTTGTTCATCCACGCGTACCTTTGGGCTACTCCCTCATTGAACATGACTTGTACCACACTCTTGGCAAGTCAGTCATTGTGTATGATGTCTACTCCTTTGCTGCTACTAGAATCTCTCTATTGCTTCCAGATCCCATGAGCAATCGTGAAGCACGCGATGTTGCTTACTCTGCTTCTTGAGAAAAGACAATGCAGAAAGAGTTGGATGTTCTGATCGAGCACGGGGTGTATGTGCTGGTGCACCTCCCACCAGGTTGCAAGATTATGTTTTCCAATTTGGTATACCATCGTAACTTGACACATGACAGTCCGTCTGCGCCAGAAAAGGCCACCCTTATCAAGGGGGTTTTGCAGTCTCTTTGGGTTGACCTTGATGAGACCTTTGCGCCAGGAGGACACTTCACAAATGCTTGGGCTTTTCTCAGTCTGGACTTCCAGCACGGCTGTGAGATGGAGAAAATGGATATCAACAACACTTTCCTTTGCGATGGGCCTCATAAAAAGATTTACATGATCCAACCAAATCGATTTACTGATGGCACTAACAAGTTGCGGTTTTCACTAAAGCAATCGCCACCGTGTTGGAGCCATGAAATCATCTCGATGCTTGAAAAGGGCGGATCCCGTCAAAGCACAGTTGACCCCGTCTTGTTTCTCAGTTCATCCTTGGCCCCTCTTGCGGCCATTCTTCTCTGTATCAATGACCTTCTCAGTACATCTCCCAACCATATAATTGTCTTGTCTGTAAAGGGTCTCCGAGAATCAGCATACAAGATGAAGGACCCCGGTCTAGTCCGAGTCTTCCTGGACATGGAGCTTAAGCATGACCGCTTATAGCACACATTGCACATTTATTAGGCTACATATGTTTGCAGCTTGTGGGATCAAATTCCATTCCTACTTTTTGCAGTCCCACTGCCTCCACTATTAAAACTCCAGCAGTGTAGACACTGCTGAAGTCACTAGATGTGTCTAAAGCGAGAGCGGATGTGGATGTCACCGACTTCTTGTGTGTAATAAGCTCACTCGTGTAACAAGCCACCACAACTTGTGTGGGCATAGCCTTTGGTGAAAACTTTCAGACCCTGCTTTTTTTGTGTCTGAGAGTGATTGATCTTGAGGCTTTGTGTGGTGTGATGCGTGCTCTCTGCTGTGCGTAAAGGGCTAAAATTGAGACCGACAATGAATTGACACATGATTTGGATGCAAGAAGTCAGACATGCCTTATCTTCTTGATTGGGAGAGCGGTAGTCTCATGGAAGAGTGGCAAGCAGGGGTGCCTTGCAAGAAGTTTGAGTGAAGTTGAGTACGTTTCACTCCGCTTAGGTTTGTGTGAATTTGTCTGCTTGTGCCTCCTACAGTTGAACTGCGCGTCTCCATTCACTGCATCATCATGTGTGGTGACAACCAAAGCACAAAGGCCGTACTGAAAATGATGGCACGTACCACAACTGCAATGAGCACAGGAATGACAAGCATCACTTTGTTTGTACATGTATTTTCACTGGAATTGTGTGGGTTGTGTGGGTGGACACACGGTCACATCGAGATGACCTCCTCACAAACGCACTCAGCACATACGTCATCAAATGTGCAGTGCATGTTGCTGGTCTTGTAGTTCCCCGTGATCCCAGTTGATAGGCTCCCTGCCTTCTTGTTGAGACCGCCAACATTTTGTTATGTTCTTATGCTCTCTTGCATCATCTTACTATGGCATGTGGACCCTGTGACTGCAGATCATGGATGAGTGTTAATGTTTGTGGTCAGTCTGTGGCCCTTCACACCTGGAATGCCCTCCTCTCTTGTCCCACATGTGCATACACACTTGTACAGGGGATTGATTGCCTTGGCTGGTCCAGGATACCTCCCCCACAAGATTGGAGTCGTCCACAATGAAGCCAGTGTCTCCGGGCATCAGCAGCACTCCTTCAAGATGTGACCTGTGACAACTTGACTATGCTATGACTTCCTCTCGACCTTCGGTTTTGCACGTGGTGGGAGCATGCCCTCAAATGCTTTAGGATGCCTTGATTCATCCCCCCACCTGCATGTGAGTTCTTGGGGAGTTGCGTCTACACTCCGGGTGCTGATCCTTTGAGGGCCACCAAGCCAATGTGATTGTGTGCTGTGATGAGTAGCCGCCCTCGGCATTCACCGAGCGGCCGGGCTCAACCTCCAAGTGGCGAAATGATCTTGTCATGCGTGTTGCATGAGCGAGGCTCATGCTCACGAGCTTGCTCTTGTTCGCTCGCCTAGCCTCACTGTCAAAGCCTGCCCCTGTGCAATTTATTCAAGTACCAGAAACTTTCAGTGGCGTGTTCATAGTGAGGATCACCCCATGCTCTTCCTCTCTCCTCTACAACTTGGTGAACAACTTCACCATGGCGTCAGCTTCCTTACTTGCTTGCCTTTGTAGGATGTGCTTGCTCTCTCACCTCTCTCTCCACACCCTTAGGATGACCTACACCCGGCAAGTCTCCGATTTGTGGTTAAAAAAGAGAGAGTAGGATTTGGAGTTCGGCCAGCCACTTCGCAAGAATGTTGATCAGACTATAACCAAACTGTGATCTAGTTGGGACCAAATGTGGTGTCTTGTGTTTGCTGGCCAATAGGTCTTCTTGTTGATGGCGTCCACATGAATCACTTGTTTGTATGAAGGTGGGTCGAGAGAGGAGCTCATTCTTTGTCTATGACAAATCGCACACAACAACGCAACCATGTATCACTCTCGTGGTTTCCACTAGGACTCTTTAACTTGATCAAAAAAGGTGCAAGCCCCATACATGAATGATGTACGAGCGTCGCACTCAAAAATGTTGCATAGAAAATGACGCGTACGACAACTCCAAGCAGAAGACAACGCATGCACCAAAACAACACAAACGCCAACACTGTAAAAAAACCACACGAGGAACCCAACAACAGTCAGAACGTTGTGTTAGACAGAAATGCTAGGCAGCATGTTGGGGCAGCAGCGTTGTTGATGCAGCGTGCGGGCTTCCATGCTAGTTGCTTAAGTCTGTTGCCCCCTCAGTCTGCTGCTCTAGAGACTAAGTCTGGAAGCTCTGGGTTTGTTACTCAGAAGTGCGCGCGCCAGAGTTAGCGCCAGAAAGCAGCTGGAAACTGAAAGTAACTGATTAGGAATAAAGAATGAGCAACAATGGGAGACCCCTCCAGAGTCTAGCCCCCCCCCCCACTAGTGTAGAACTTGTTACTCAGCTAACCAGCTAATGAGAAAGAAGTCCTAGACCTATTTTCTGGCAGGCAGGGTTTTCTCGGTGAGCCCTGCCAGACACCCGACAGCCCAAAACCCGGGCGTCATCCGTTTTGCCTGAAAACTGGACCATACCATAATACCGACGCTGCAAATGCAGTCGTGCAGTCAGAATCGGCTAGAAAAATAGCAGCAAAGAGTTATGGCTGCCCGAACCCAGGCAGTGTCTATGACAGTAAGTGATGCCAAACAGGGCCACACAGCAAGAGACATGGACCCTAGGCAGAGCATGATGCTCCAGACGCAATGCCACAACCACAGACAGTGCTAGGTGTATGTAGACGGCATATGCAGTGGCAATGACCGCCGGCGGCCCGACCGCCGAGGAGGCCTGCCGATGGAGCTGAGCGCGTCACCTAAGGAAGGAGGCTTCAGCGATCCGTGAGTGGGCCTCATCGTGCGTCGGCTCCACCGAGCGACACTCCAACAGCGTCGAGTCTCGTTGTTAGTCATCTCCACGCCGATGTACACAAGCCGGGAGGACACAACAGAGTACAATGAGAGATGCACAAAAAACCAACACTCCCCCATGACTCACGGGCGTAGTGCACATGTGCAGGGAGAGACACAGTAAACAACCAGACTCCCCCGGGCCACGTAGAGACGCAGGCAGGGGCAAAGAGAGTCACTCACGGACGCACGCCGACCGAACTCACAACTTTCTTGAACGAGTCGCGCTTCAGTGCCTTGGTCAAGAAGTCAGCCAGCTGTCGTGCTGTCTCAACCCACACGATGCTGATGCTGCCATCATGCAACAACGAACGCACATACTGATACTCAACGTTGATGTGCTTTGTGCGTGTGTGATGCACGCCGTCATTGTCGACGATGACCATGACTCTCTTGCTGTCACAGTATAACGTGATGGATGGAATAAACTGATGCAACTCGGATAACAGACAACGCAACCACACACTCTCACACGTGCCTGAGCCAAGAGAAACGTACTCAGCCTCAGCAGTGCTGAGTGCAATGCACCCCTGCTTACCACTGCGCCAGGACACAGCTTTGCCGCCAATCAGAAAGATCCAGCCTGTGCGACTCTTACCGTCCGGACTGCCGGTCCAGTCACAGTCGGTGTAGCCTACCGCGATAACAGACGGCTGGCGGCAGAGCACGAGACCTCGCTGAGGACTCGAGACGACATAGTGCAGCCTCGAAGTGGAGGTGACGCGGCTCCTAAGAAAACTGGGCCAGGAGGTTGACGGCGAACACGATGTCTGGGCGTGTCGTCGTTGCCAGGAACATCAGTGACCCGATGACTCGCGAGTACGTGGTCACATCAACTGGCTCCCCCACAACAGCTGGGTCAGGACTCTTCAGCTTCACCTTGCCATCAGGTGACATGGGTGAAGATGCGCATTTACGAGTGGCAGGTCCTCCGCAAAGCGGGTTGACAGAGTCTGTACATAGACAGCCTGGTGGATGTGCAGGACGCCTTGGGCGCGATCATGCTCGAGCTCCATGCCGAAGAAGACTCGCGCAGACCCGAGATCCTTCATCTGGTAGGCGGCGTACAGCAAGTCCTTGACACTTTGGATGGCAGCCGTGTCTGGCGACGCGATGAGGAGATTGTTGACGTAAACCAGTATAGCAGCGAAAATGTGACCTCGCGGACTGACAAACAGTGCGGGGTCAGCGGTGCCGCGCAGGAGCCCGCCGTGAAGGAGCATGCTGTTGATCTCCTGGTTCCAGCACCGAGGCGACTGCTTCAGGCCATAGAGGGCCTTGCGCAGCTGCCAGACTCTCCCAGTGCCATCGTCGAAGCCTGGAGGTTGTACCATGTAGAGCTCCTCACTCTTCAGTGAGCCATGGAGAAAAGCGTTGCTCACGTCCATCTGATGCAGCTCCCATCCATGCTGGGCAACCAGGCTGAAGAGCGCCCGGCTAGTGGAGAACCGGCCAACTAGGGCAAAGAAAATTGTTAGCAAATTGTGCCCTTTGCCATGGCTGCCGTGGATGGCTTTCCTGGTTCGACCATTGGGGAGTGGTCAAACATCTGATCTGATTGTAGATTTGGATTCCTTGGAATTTCTCATGCAAGATCGAGCTTTGAATCGCTCGATTTGAGTGAGTATTCAGAGAGATAGCCCCGCCCGAAGGTCGGGTGGTCGGCGTGTGGAATCTGGGTCTCCGTCATGAGTGATGGGATAATTCCACAGCGGTGGTCAGAGTTCGACTCCAAAGGGCTCCAAAGGCACGAGGGCCATGAAGGAAGGGACGTGGGAGGTCTCCTGGACCAGGGTGCGCCTCCCCCCACGTTTGAGGACCAAGAAGGGCGCTTTGAAAGGCCACCATCGAAGCGCCTCCCGTCACCTCCGTTCGTGGGCATGGTGGGCGGCTCCACCATGGGTTACTTCGACGGCCATATCAGGGACTATACTGCTCCGTTTTGGGCGTGCTTGGATGTGTTAGAAAGATCTGATCATAGGCTATAAGAATCTGATGCAATCTCACTGGAATAAAAAATAATTCCCACTTCGATTGAGTGCAACTGCTTGCGACTCATTTCTGCCCATTCTGGACTGTGATCCTTGGACTCCACACTCTTCCACCTAGTTGTGCATTGGCTACCAAAGCAGCGTCAGCGTGCTCCACAGAAGGCCCAGGCATCCTTGAGGGTGCTACCACTCCTCTTAGGGCACAGCCAGGACAGAATTCATGACAAAGGGTTATGGGCCCACATACCCTAGGAGGACCCTCGTCTTCTACGCGCACGCTCCCACTACAAGCAATGGCAACCATGACCGAGCAAGAGAGCAGCGGTGATGTCCCCCTCAAATTTGATGGGAGGGACTTTCCCTTGTGGAAGTGGCAGGTTGAGATCTTCCTGCGCTACAAGGGACTGTTTGTGCTGGTCAACGGTGAAGAGAAGTCTCCTGCGGTGTCCGCGACGGCCCAGGAGGTGGAGGCGTTCGAGAAGCGTAACAAAGAGGCGCTTGCTCTGATCGCGTCGGCGTTGTGTCCGGCACAGCGCGAGCAAATCCAAGGATGCACCTGGGCATTGAAGGCTTGGGAGAGGCTCTGCATCGCACACGACCCGCCAACTCTTCAGTTACGTGATTCGGCGAGCGAAGACGCGGCGCAAGTGGCCAGCGACCGGTGGACTGAATCCACCGTGGCGGAGCAAGGGACGTCGTCCTCAGCACCAGCCCTGGTCGTCCGCTCTCACGGAGGAGAGGGAGATCGCATGGAGAAAGGGGCGCGTCCGCGCCGTGCCAAGAAGGGTGAGTGCCATCGCTGTGGCCAGGAGGACCACTAGAGACGGGACTGCACAACGGGAGCTACGGATCTGGCCACAGAGGTGGGAGAAGGGCAGCAGACCAACGTGGCAGTCACCGACTCCATACGCTCCATGAAGGGGGCTGAGATGGCAGAACCTGAGGCAGGTGAGCGGCAGGCGTGTTTGGAGCAAGGAGGCTCCAACAGGTCTTAAAATGGGGTCTGCTACAACTGTGGCCAGAGGGGCCACTGGAAAGCGACGTGCACAGCAGAAGCCGTGGACTCCGACAAGCGCGTCGGGAGAGGGCGGCAGGCCGCAGCAGTCGTCGACACGCCGTGTAGCAATGATCAGCTCCACGCTGCGAGGGCTGATGTGGTCGGGGACACACAAGGCATGCCGTGGGCATGCAACCTCCACAACCTCCAAGAGGGAGCTGAAGGCGGAGCATCAAAATGGGGCTGTCGTTGTTCATCTTACTGGAGATGATGCACTCCAAGGAGGCAAAATGAGGGTGGAGGAGTCGGCCAAGAAGAGGGGCACCAAGGAGAGTAAGCTCCAAGTGCCTGACTTGGTGACAGGGTGCTGTCCGTGAGTCGCCTCATTAAGGAGGGACTCGAAGTGACCTTCACGAGGAAGGGCTGCCTCATAAAAGAGGAGGAGAGCGGACGTGTCGTGGCACGTGGTGCGCATTTAGGAGGTGTGTACTTGGTACGTGCTGACGTCCTCACAAGGAGCAGTTTTGAGTCCGGCGTGGGCAGCCGTCGGAGTAAGGAAGCGGTTGCAACTGCGTCTACGAAGGGGAGACATGAGGGCGCAGCGGGCGGTATAAAAGAGAGCATCCGGGTTGGATCGGTGGACCTGGACCACAAGGCACACCATGCGACGAGATGCCGTGTGATGGGTGCAAAGCCTCTTGGGGAGGCGAAAGAGGGTGTCCAGGTGGCAGACCAGCCAGGGGAGAGCATTGATGGCAAACGACCTGGCTCTCCTAACGGGCATAAAGGGTCCAATGCTGCAGGAGTGGTGAACCGGCGTCACAAGGCAGGCCATAAGGGTGCTGCCGAGTTCCATGGGGGCTCGATGGTGGCGACTCAGAGGACCATGCAACAAAAGGAGGGCGGCATGAAGGTGCGTCCTCAAGTGGAGTCCGAGGGGCTCCATACCTCGGCTAAGGGGGAGCTGCTGCACCGGCAAGATGATCAAAACCCGAGAGCTGAAGTGCCAAGACCGGGTGATGGCGCGTCGCGTGCACAAGGCTCCGCTTTAGGATCCGAGGAGGTGGAGAGTGGCGGCATGACACCGCACTCTCAACCAGAGGATAAAAGACTCCGGGCTGCAGAGGTGGTGAACCGTGACCACGAGGCGGCTGATAAAGCAGTCGCCAAGTCTCAGGAGGAGGCGCCGGTGGCGGCACGGAGGACCACGCAGCACAGGGAGGACGCCATGAGGGCTGGTCCTCAAGTTGAGCCTGAGGGGCTCATTGCAGCAGCAGACCGGGACCAAGAGCACCACGCGGCAGGAGGCCGGGCAGTGGGTGCACCGCAACAAAACTGGGCGGAGGTGGTCCAGAGAGCTGCACAACAGGGGGAGAGCAAAGGCACGTGGCTGAGCTCTCCGAAGGAGCAAAACACGCTCTGAGCGGCAACGATGGTGGACTGCGGCTACAAGGCAGGCCAGGAGGGTGCTGCCAAGTTTCATGAGGAGGCGATGGTGGCTGAGCGGTGGACCATGTTGCAGGGTGCGGTCAAGGTGTCGTCAGCTCCGAGTCCTCAAGATGGAGGATAAGCACTCAAGGGGCATGCAACAGAGGATGTGGCAGGTGTGTCTGCATCTCTGGAATCCGCAAAACAGGCGGAGGATACATGTAACATGCACAATGGGGTTGAATGGAGTGGGATCTCCGCTTCTCCACATGCTCCAAAGGAGGAGGCACAAGTGCATGAGGAGTGCGACGCGGGAACTAAGACCAAGGGACCAGCACCAGAAGACCTCTCCATGAGGGGGAGGCATGCGCGTCGGGGACGTGCGGCAAGGCGGTGGCAGCAGCACAGGCGACGGCCAGAGGAGCAGTCGTAGCTGCAGCATTGTGGATCCCGCGAGACTGGTTGCAATAAAGTGCAATCCAGTGCCGGCGGTGCAAGCGGCAGCAGCTTGGGAAATACGGCACGCACAGAGGCGGTGCCGGCAAGGACCAAGAGCAGCAGCATGGAGGCACTGCAAGAAGGCGGGGGAGATGTGCAGCACGCTGGGCCAAGCTCACAAGGTGCTAAAGGTGTTGATAAATCAAAGGCACCACAAGCACAAACGAAGGCGATGGAGGACATAAAGGAAGGTCCGAGGTCTTCGCACATGGGGGAGGATGCCGCAAGAGGTGCGGGTCTCCCACATAAGGGGGAGCAGACATGCAAGGAGGCAAGGGCTCCCAGGTCGTCTCGGGGAGGTGACCAACTGTCGCGGCAAGCAGCAACACCAACACAAGAAAGGTCACAAGGCAGGGCACAAGGGTGGTGCCAAGTCCCGCACGGGGGCACAAGTGACGACAGCGGGGAGCGAGGCGTCCGCCGCTATGTGTTGTGATTGGTGCAGGGCAGCTCAGGAGATTTGCTAACAGCAGCAGCTTGGCCGGGCTGTGGAACATGGCAAATGTTCAAGGACAGGGCATCATGGCTGCGGTGCAGGGGGAGATTGTTAGAAAATTGTGCCCCTTACCATGGCTGCCGTGGATGGTTTTCCTGGTTAGACCACTAGGGAGTGGTCGAACATCTAATCTGATTGCAGATTTGGATTCCTTGGAATTTCCCATGCAAGATCGAGCTTTGAATCGCTCGATTTGAGTGAGTATTCAGAGAGATAGCCGCGCCCGAAGGTCGGGTGGTCGGAGTGTGGAATCTGGGTCTCGGTCATGAGTGACGGGATTATTCCACAGCGGTGGTCCGAGTTCGACTCCAAAGGGATCCAAAGGCACGAGGGCCATGAAGGAAGGGACGTGGGAGGTCTACTGGACCAGGGTGAGCCTCCCCCCACGTTTGAGGGCCAAGAAGGGCACTTCGACAGGCCAACGTCGAAGCGCCTCCCGTCACCTCCGTTCGTGGGCATGGTGGGCGGCTCCACCATGGGTTACTTCGACGGCCATAGCAGGGACTATACTACTCCGTTTTGGGCGTGCTTGGATGCGTTGAAAATCTTTGATCATAGGCTATAAGAATCTGCTGCAATCTTACTAAAAAAAATAACAATTCCCACTTCGATTGAGTGCAACTGCTTGCGACTCATTTCTGCCCATTCTGGACTGTGATCCTTGGACTCCACACTCTTCCACCTAGTTGTGCATTGGCTACCAAAGCAGCGTCAGCGTGCTCCACAGAAGGCCCAGGCATCCTTGAGGGTGCTACCACTCCTCCTAAGGCACAACCAGGATAGAATTCCTGACAAAGATCTGGTCGTAATCGACCCCAGGGATCTGGGCAAACCCCTTGGCTGTGAGGCGGGCCTTGTACTTGTCTAAGGACCCATCGGGTTTCCACTTGCGCGGAAAGACCCACTTGGTACCGATGGCCTTCCGACCTGGAAGAAGGTCGACAAGGTCGTACACGTGGTGCTGTCGGATGGCAGCGAGCTCATCGGCGCAGGCAACGTCCCAGTGTGCGGCCTCAGGAGAGGCCCGTGCCTCGCGCAGGGTGGCTGGGTCCTCTGGGCGTGCTGTGGAGCAAATTGAAAGAGCGTGTACATCTCGAGCTCCAGGTGGGATGTGCGCGAGTGTAGCCACGAAAGCGTGTCGATGCTCATGATGAAGCATGACGTAGCCTAGTGCGGAGCCCGGGTGAAGGTCTGCAATGATGGCCAAGGTGGTTAGGCCGAGGGCCTTGGTGCCAGGATCCCCACTCACGACCGTGGGAGTGGAGGATACACGTGGAGGCACAGGGGGCCGAGGTACCACGGAACGCGGTGCCACGGTCTGCGCGCTCATTGACGGCCTGGGTCGGAGGCTGCCGCCTGGACCACGTGTGTAGCGTGGCAATGCAGGAGATGGCACTGAGTCCGACGGGCCAACGGAGGCGGACGGGGCTGCTGGCCCGGAGGGGCGAGCGGACGCAACTGGGGGTGCCGGCCCGGAGGGGCCAGTGGACGCGACTGGGGCTGCCGGCCCGGAGGGGCCAATGGACGTGACTGGGGCTACTGGCTCGGAGGTGCTAGTGGACGTGACTGGTGCTGTCGGCCCGGAGGAGTCAGTGGACGCGACTGGGGCTGCCGGCCCGGAGGGGCCAGTGGACGCGACTGGTGCTGCCGGCCCGGAGGAGCCAGTGGATGCGACTAGGACTGCCGGCCCGGAGGGGCCAGTGGACGCGACTGGGGGTGCCGGCCCGGAGGGGTCAGTGGACGCGACTGGGGCTGCCGGCCCGCAAGGGCCATTGGACGCGACTGGGGCTGCCGGCCCGAAGGGGCCAGTGGAAGCCACTGGGGCTGCCGGCCCAGAGGGGCCAGTGGGCGCGTCTGGAGTTGCCGGCCCGGGGGGGCTGAGGGATGTGTCACCCGGAAGCGGCAGGTTGGAGGACGGACTCACCACTCTCCCACGCGACGGGATACACACGGGCGAGCTGGAGCGAATGAGGTCGCGGTGAAATAGGTCCTTGAAAAAGAGGGTATCGTGGGACTCGACGATGCAGTGCCGGGATGGATCCCAGAAGCGCCAGGCCTTGGACTGACGAGAAACACCGAGGAAGGTGTAAAGACGTCTGCGGAGGGCGAGCTTGCCGCCCTGTTGAGGGGCGGGCAGCCACACAATGGCCACGCAGCCCCAGACGCGAGCCGGGCGGAGGTCAGCGCGCTGACCGCACCAATGCTGGTATAGCGTGGACTAGCGGGGAAGGGGACCGTGGGGAATCCGGTTCCAGATCCATGTCATGTAGGCCATGGCTTCAAAATAGAAGCCATCGGAGAGACTAGACTCGACCCGCATGGTGCGGAAGGCGTCGGCCATGGTACGGTTCCATCGTTTGGAGACACCGTTTTGGACGGGTGTGTAGGGCGCAGACGTCTCATGGAGGATACCGCGGGAGGCGAGAAAGGTCGTGGTCTCACCCATGTACTCACCACCGCGATCGGAGCGGAAGCGGCAAAGAGAGCGATCACACTCGTGCTCCATAAGGACAAGCCATTCTTGGATGGCGCGGGTGACATCACTCTTCTACCGAAGGCAGAAGACCCAGCGGTAGCAAGAATTGTCGTCAGTGAGGATGAGGACATAGTTCCGTGCTCTCCGACGGATTCGGTGGAGAGAGGAACCATGACGTCAGAATAGACCAAGTCGATAGGGGCGGATGCATGGGAGGAGACAAAGGGTATGTGGACCGGTGCATCTTGCCCTGAGCGCAATCAATGCACTTTGTGGGACACGGGAGAGGGAACGTCTCCGGGTCAAGGCCCTTGGCCGACTGGGTGCGGAGTTTGCTATTTACGGTAGCAGAGTGGACGTGGCAAAGGTGGCGGTGCAAGAGGCGGGCATGCTGAGGAGAGAGCATGCTTGTGACAAACACATGGCCTATGGCTGCCAACGGGGAGGAGACTGAAGGAGAGGAGGACAGACCAGGGACATGCCACAGGTTGCCTTGGGTGGTGGCGTGCAGTACCACAAGACAAGACGGACGCAACGACACAGTGCCTACACCACGCGAGTGCATAACGTCCATGCTCATGTGGTCAAGAACAGTGACGGACAGGAGACTGAGCTCGAGACCTGGGGCGAAGAGGACATCAGTCAGAAAGACATCACCGGCAGGACCACGGAAACGAACGACACCAACACCGCGAACTGGCAACACCTGTCCAAAGCCCGTCCGGACACAGGAGACATCGCCAACGGGACCGAGCATGCTAAAGGACTCTCGGGAGGCCGTCATGTGATGCGTGGCCCCAGAGTCGATGATCCACGTGTCAGCAAGGTCCTGGACCGGGGTCGCCAAATCGCTAACGGTCACATGGCAGCAAGTAAGGGTCGCGGACGCGATGGAAGGGTCACGAACCGGGACGGCCAAACGTCAAGCCACGCAACGTCATCATGGAAGGGTGTACAGGAGACCACGGGAGACGACGCGACAGACGAGGAAACAGGACACGACCGTAGCTCAGTCTCAGTCATGCAGGGTTGGGTAGGAGAGTAGGAAGTAACGCAACTCGCACTTCCCTGCGGGGGAGGGTGAGGCAGGCCGAGCTGGAGCGCAATGAATTGCTCCAGCTGAAGCTCACAGGAGGACGGCGCGGGAGTGTAGACCAAGTGCGGAGTGACGGCACTGGAGCCCGGGTAGGAGGAGGACTGTGCCGGTGATGGAAACGGAGGCGCCGACGGGTACGGATGGTATTGTTGCGGTGCGGGTGTCTGCTGGACTGGCAAAGCTGACGGAGTGGTAGAGCTGCTGGACGAGGCTGAGGCGTCAGGGCCGGCGGTAGCTATGGCGGGAGAGGCAAGACGGCGCTCCCGCTGGCGACGCATGCTGGTGATGACGCGCGCCTCGTCCGTCGGGAGAGGGTACGTGTACCAACAGCGTCCGGGCTGGCCACAGTTGTGGCAGACCGAGCCACCACCGCTGGACCCGGTCGACGACTGCTGCTGCTGCTACTGCGGCGGATTCTTGCCTTTCTTGTTCCGACGCTTCTTCTTCCCCGAAGGCGATGAGGTAGTTGCGGCGGGGGAAGCGACGGCCGTGGAGGCAACGATAGGGGAGGCAAGAGCCTCGGTGCGCTGGAGTTGGGACTCCAGACAAGCTTCCTCAATCCGGAGGAAGAGCTCGTATGCCCAAGGCATGAGGGTGCCGTGGACTGCCATGGTGAGAGGACGTCCTGAGGGTAGTGCACGAAGACGTCCGCGTACGCGCTGGTGGCTCCGCGCTTGATGGTGAGGAGCGCGGCCAGATGGGGTGGGACGGAGGTGCCGAGACGACGAAGGATGTCCTCCGCCCGCTCCCAGTAGGCGGTGACAGTCTTGGTCTCCCCATGTGCAAGGAGTTGAACTCCCACAGTAGGCGGCTGGTCTCAGCCTCGTTGGAGAGGCGATGGGGACGAGTAAGGACGTGCCACATGGCTGCTGAGCTTGGGATGGTGCCGGTGGTGAAGTCGCCGAGGAAAGCCTTTAGGGCTAGGCGGGAAGCCGGAGGGGCGACAGAGACGAGGGTACGTGCGGCGCGACCAACGTCATACAACTGGTCGGCCTGGGTGGGGTCATACGGGTGGGTGTAGTATGCCCACAAGCCCTCACCCTGTGCCCAGATCCGGAAGCTGAGCTCCTAGCTTCGGAATTGCTCGCCAGCCTGAAGCGGCGGAGGCAGCGTCTCAAAGTCCTTCTGCCTACGGCCGGCACCCAGAGTGGGGTCAAGAACGGAGGTCACCATCTGCCCCTGGCGCTGAGTCTGCTACTGTGCTAGGTAATGCGTGGCGGCGGACACAGCGGGACTGGCATGCCCTGGAGGAATAAAAGGTGGCAGCATACTGGTGGCAGCGTGGGAGGCTAATGGCTGCAGTGCTGCAAGCTGCTGCGTCAAGGTGGCGAGCTATTGCTGAAGAGCATCCAGGCAGTCAGGGTTCCCGCCAACGACGCCATAGGGTTGTTTCTGCTGCTGTTGCTGCCGCTACTGCTGCGACTGCTGCTGCTGCCGCTGCTACTGCTACTGTTGCTGCTCCTACTGCTGCTGCTGCTGCTACAACTGCTGCAGGAAAGGAGAGCTGGAGGACCTCCCACCTGAGGAGGACCACTCCTCAGAGGGGCTGTTAGTCATGGTGGATTATGGTACCTTTCTTCCCCTTTTTTTATCTCTTCTGTGTGCTACTGATGTCAGCAGTGACGTCAGCCAAGGATGGCTGACGTCAGCAGATGCTATTGCGGTGTGTACAGGACTACTGCTTTGTTCCTCCTTTTTTTTATTTTCTATGTTGTTGATGACGTTAGCAGTGACGTCAGCAGTGACGTCAGCGGATGATGCTAACGTCAGCGGTGGTTGATGTGGCCACTTCTTTGCGGTTGCAGCTGCTGTTCCTAGTGCTACTGCTACTACTGTTTCCACTGCTGTTTCTGCCATTGCTGCTGCTACTGCTGCTACTGCTGCTGCTGTTGCCGCTGCTGCTGCTACTACTGCTGCTGCTGTTGCTGCTACCGCTGTTGCTGTTACTGCTGCTGCTGCTGTTGCTGCTACTGCTGCTGCTGCTGCGACTGCTGGCGGGGTGGGGATCTTGTTTCTTTTCTTCCTTCTTGCACGTCACTGTGAGCTCGCTGCTTGTTGCGAGTGAAGAGCCACGAGCAGCGAGCTCGTTGCTCGCTGCTCGCTGCTCGGAGCTAGCAGCGAGCTGCTGCTGCTGGCTGCCGCTGTAGCCGCTGTTGCTGCGGCCAGCTGCTGCTGTTGCTGCTGTTGTGAGCTGCTGCGAGGTGCCGCTGCTGCCGGCTGCTACTCAATGTTGCTGGTGTTGCTACGGGCTGTTGCTGCTGTAAGCTGCTGTGGGCTACCGCTGCTGTTGGCTGCTACTCGCTGTTGCTGCTGCTGCTGCGGGCTGCTGTTGTTGTGAGCTGCTACGAGCTGCTGTTGCTGCCGGCTACTGCTGTATGCAACTGCTGTTGGCTGCTGCTGCCACTGCTTGCTGCCGCTGCAAGCTGCTGTTGCTGCTACTGGCTGCTGCTGTCCGTCACACCTGGATGACGTCGCCGCGTGCATCGGCGCTGGCAAGCGCCTGACGTGGCCTGCGGCTCACCTCCTCGCGTCAAGCGTGGGGGTCAGTGCTGCCGGAAAAAATCTGGCAGCATTTCCCCGAGCCCAATGGCCGTGGGAAAAATTCTGACGCCGCCACCAGGCGGGTCAATGCTGCTGGAAAAAATTCGGGAGCATTTCCCCTGCACTGGCGCGTATGGAGGTCCGCCGGCGTTGTCTGGCACCTGTACGTCAGTCTTCTGCTGCTGTTGCTACGCTCTAGTTCTGATACCAAGACATAAATGCTAGGCAGCAGGTTTGGGGAGCAGCATTATTGATGCAGCGTGCGGGCTTCCACGCTCGTTGCTCAAGTCTGCTGTCCCCTCGGTCTGCTGCTCTGGAAGCTCTGGGTTTGTTACTCAGAAACGCACGCGCCAGAGTTAGCGCCAGAAAGCAGTTGTGAACTGAAAGTAACATATTAGGAATGAAGAATGAGCAACAATGGGAGATCCCTCCAAGTTCTAGCTCCCCCCCACTAGTGTACAACTTGTTACTCAGCTAACCAGCCAATCAGAAAATAGTCCTAGACCTATTTTCTGGCAAGCAGGGTTTTCTCGGTGAGCCCTGCCAGACGCCCGACAGCCCAAAACCCGGGCGTCGTCTGTTTTGCCTGAAAACTGGAACATACCATAACGTTGAAGTTCGTTGGCCACTCACAACTCTGTGCCCGCTTGCCTCCACATACCTTGCACACACCTATACAGATTGACTGACAATGGCTCTACCTGGAAAAGCTACAGGCGTGACAGCCCTGGCAGGAGCCATGGGCGTTCTCGTGCTGCTGCTGCTGCTGGACCCAGGGACAACTCTTGACACACATGTGGCCATTGTCTGATCCTCTTTGATACTCTTTGACTCTGAGATGCGGTAGATGCTATGGCCCGTACGTTTCTCACTGCCGTGCCCTGCATCATGTTGCTTGCCTTGAGTGTTTTCTGGGGGAGCTGCATTTCCCGGGTGTTGATCCTTAGGGGGCCACCGTGCCGGGTTCACTCGCGCACTGGTGAGCAGCCGTTGTCTCGGTTTTGTGCCGAGCGGTCGGGCTCGGCCCCCGGGTGGCGGTGTGTGCGCGCTTGGGTGTGATGCCCGTGGCGAGAGCACGCTCACCGGATGCTAAGTCTCTCTCGCTCCCCCCCACTCTTTGTCTTTCCTTGTACCTGAGCTAATGTAGGCAAGCTTTCCGCATCCATGGCGTCGTGTGGCTCTCGCACGTGCTTGCTTGGTTTCACACATTCAACCTAGGAAATTTCCGGGTAGCTACACATAACACCGAGGCTGCGAACGCAGTCGTGCGGTCAGAATGAACTAGAAAGATAGCAGCAAAGAGTTTCGGCTGCCCCAACCCAGGCAGTGCCTATGACAGTCAGTGATGCCAAACATGGCCACACAGCAAGAGACATGGATCCTAGGCACAGCATGATGCTGCAGACGCAATGACACAACCAGAGACAGTGCTGGGTGCATGTAGACGGCATCTGCAGTGGCAGTGACCGCCGACGGCCCGACCGCCGAGGAGGCCTGCCGATGGAGCTGAGCGCGTCGCCTTAGGAAGGAGGCTCCAGCGAACAGTGAGTGGGCCTCAGCGTGCGTCGGCTCCACCGAGCGACACTCCAACAGCGTCGAGTCTCGCCGTCAGTCATCTGCATGCTGATGTACACAAGCCGGGTGGACACAACAGAGTACAATGAGAGATGCACAAAAAACCAACAGCGTTGGCACCATGTAGTATGCAGCATCCACGCATGACAAAATTTTTCATGGATCGGCCGGGTGCGCCATTGCACCTGTTTGCCATGTTTGATCCACAACACATGCTGCAATCAAGCATGCAGAAGGGAATGGGTGACAGGTTGATTTTTTTTGTGGAGGTTGTGTGAGAAGTTGCTTTTGTCCCGCATTGTGAGGGAATGGTCCCTCTCTTTTTGGGTTACGTAATAACCATTGTCATCAAACTTCAGACAAAAGTTGGAAATGAAATTTTGGCAAAGTTTCGCGTTTTTGAATATGACAGTGTGTGTATGTGTGCATGTGTGTATGTGTGTGTGTGTGTGTGTGTGTGTGTGTGTGTGTGTGTGTGTGTGTGTGTGTGTGTGTGTGTGTGTGTGTGTGTGTGTGTGTGT
>SZWC01008303.1:10272-25203 GCA_023375785.1 Penium margaritaceum
CACACACACACACACACACACACACACACATACACACACACACACACACACACACACACACTTGAAAATTGAACATGTCACAGAAAGTGACATACATGTGCATGAACAGATGTTAGAACCATTTCATCCAAAATTTTGTCAGACTTCTATTGCAAAACTGGGCGATACTTCTCAACTGTTAAATATATGAAGTACTATGATGATCTTATAGCTTTCCATAAACCAACTACGATACATTTAGGATCATGATGTGACCTAGGAGTCGTGTCCAAAGCTTATGACTGTGGAGAGGAATTATAAGACCATGTCTTCATACTAATGGAATGTTGTTACCCATGTCTAGGTGGTCCTCGTGGCCGCGTTACGATCCAAAATCCACGCCAGGACCAACAAAAATGACAAACGGATCAGGCCCAACTGTTGATGTAAATAGATTCATTGAGGACCTTCCGGAATGGCATTCCTCACAAGAATTTGTGGACAAGTTTGATTAATCTCACGGCTTGAGAGGATCGTCACAAAATCCACCTGTGAGGTACGTCATACTCTTGATGAAACAGATGGATAAATTCCAATCAAGCAACGAAATGGCCTGGCACCTGTCTTGCTACATTGATCTACAAATAGAGCCTCCAATCAATTCTGTTGGAATACAATTGGTCCCCGACAGAGACCACAATCCAAACATTTCTAGGGTGGCAAGAAGTGCCTTGATAGGGCAAGAACCATTTGACAAAGATGAGCTTTTATCCAAGGAGGGGTACCCAATACGACTACGGTAAAGTGGAACCAAGCTACACGACCCTGGAGGTCATAAGGAGACATTTGGACTCCCTTCGTTCTGAAGGATGGTTTATGATGTACATTGCCGAACGTACGGACAATGGAATTCTGGATGTCACTACCATGGCACATGCTTGCGGTTGTTTGTCAAATATCTTCGACGAGGGCAATTGTAGCGGCAGTAGGCCATTTTGAGACTAACTATGGAACCAAAACATAGGTCCTCAGAATAGTCAGTCCAAGGAGGAGCAACGAATGGTCACCTCAGCCATTTTGGCTGAGACGAACCACGCCACAAACGGACATAGTCGTCATAGGGCATTTTTGCAAACATGCATCTTAACCCTAATTGTTCCACGTGGCAGTGCCACGTTGGAACAGGACCCTAGTGCCAAGCTCGGAGCGGAGGAGGAGTGACACAATGGATTTTCCATTGCGGCACTCCTTTCACCTAGAATCTGGCCACAGATACTTTCCATTCTACAGTCGAACCAGACTCTAGCCTATTATTCTTTTCCGAGATTTGGCTCCTCAACTATTGTCATCCGCAACAAGGTTGCATCACGTTCATGCACAATAAACCACACATTTATGGTATTTGTGATTATGTTCATTTGCGTACAACATCCACTGTTGATCGAGTTATCCCTTGGCTCCTACCAAGATGAGACACGTATAATCCTTGTACATTCTTCACAAGTGTTGATGGATCTTCACCGAAGACTCATCACACATGTGTATTGGTGGCATGGTCGATGCCTACTGTGACGTACATTGTCAACAATATTATGCCAGTTTGGAAGAGAGTACATAGGATGAATATTACCACATTTTATGTGGTACATGTTCAGCAAGCAGTTGTGGTGATGCCTCCTCCCCCTTGGCAAGGAGCGTCCCTGCAACCAATCAACCGGGCGTCCACGCAAAAACTATCGAGGTTCACACAACACTTCCCATGTCTTTCGGACATGATCTCTTCCAAGGGGTTGTAGCCGAGGTGGTGTCTCCCGACAACATTGTCAATATGTGCAATTCCAGATCCGGACATCAATCCTCTTGTTTTTCAACCACGTGTTCATGACCACGTGTAGTTCTACTGGATCTCTTTCAGCACCTATGGGTTGGTTGGCTAAACTCAACCAAGCTCCACTAAGCCCATACAACTCGCATGCTAGATTCTTCTTACGGTTGGGAGGCACCAAGATCCTAAGACATGGTTGCTGAGTACACTTGTTTTTCTATTCAAATATTGCACTCATCTACGGCATTATTCGTTTGGCATGCGCAATTTTTGTCAACGTCCGTCATTAGACACGACAATCCTCTGACCTAGATGATCTTGGTTTCAACCATCATCTTCTCATTTCTGTCTGAAATGGGTACCGTAGGCTGCCGCTCACATCCCTATCAAAAGCACACTACTTTTGAACGAGGTTAGCTGAGATAACCGATCTCAACAATCATGGATTCTAGCCACAAACAAAGTGTTTATTGTATGGTAATCACCAAACGGGTATAACATGATCACAATCATTGCGGTACAAGTTGGAAGAACACCTTTCGAGTGTCAATTCTATGTAATTATGATCGAACACTTCCGAATCACATCCGGTGATCCTGGAACAACTAGTTCCTAAACCTATTTACAATTATGTACTCGCATCCAAGGGTTTCATTCGAGAACCCGTCAATGGATTGTGTTTGCCAAATTGCAACATTCGGTGTTACTTCAATGTCTTCTGATGTGTACATTCGGTAATTCTACTCAATAGAGTATTTTTCACATGCCATATCCAAGACACTTGTAGAAGGTATCGCCCTCATCAAAAACGTGAAAAACCACCACAATCATGGATATTACCGTAGTAACATCCAAAAACATATTGTACTTGCATTCAGCAATGCACATCAAACCATCCCCCAAACCAAGGGGCTTGAGTCACTTCGCCATGACCTTTCAGGTCAGTGAAGCATGGTTTAACTACACCATAGTCATTATGATCTCTCACGGAGATTGGTTTTGTTCCAACAAATTGGATAGCCGGTGCTATACCACGCCTTTGGTATGCTTAGAATCCATCCACATGATGTTTGAAGATCGTGGCGTACACAATTAGTGTACCGTGTCACAATGCTCTCAACTTTGAGACATTTCTCCAAACATCGAAAGAATCTAATGAGAAATATGGTTTCTCAAGGTCGATCTTGAAGAGTCCTCGTATCAACATTTAGTTACGATACCTTGGTCATGATTTTGCCTCGATGTTGATTATGACTCGTTAAGTAGTCGGTCAGACCACGAAGATGTAGCTGCTGACACATTGTTAGCTTAAAGTTATGTGCTCATAGATCGTCTCCACGGTCATAAGCTTTGAGGGCAAAACCTAGACCCTGACGTGATCCCAACTATGCCGTAGTTGGTTTGTAGAAACCTATGAGATCATCATAGTTCTCTCGACCACCATTAGTAGAAATTGAGTGTCGCTCATTTTTTCTAGAATGGATTTTCACCAAATTGTGGATGAATTTATGTCATCAAGATCCGTTCACGTACTTTTTTTCTATCAATGTCCATGACATGTTCACTTGTCGAGTGATGATAGACTGAAGGTGATGTCTTCAAAATTGTTCACATTCGACATTCGGTCAATCTTGTCATGCGCCAGAATTGATTCTTTCGATCTTCAATCACCGCACTACTGCGCCTCAAATCGTTGAGGATCCATCGAAGAGTCTCTGCCCCTCTCTGGCACATTTACAACCTCCTCTCACAATTATCCGTGTCTTTTGAACAGGTTGTCGGTACACTCATGTACCTTTTTATCGTCGGTACCAGTCGGGTACCACGATTTGTATCTATCACTCACCAAATGATAGTGTGTCGAAGATTTTGCCATTGAGTATTTATTCAAAGGTATCATCCTTGACACGTTCAATCACGGACCAATGTTTGTATCGGCCATGACTAATGATGCACAGAATCCCCGGAAGGTACAAATGCATCCAGTACCATCATGCTGTTGGTACTGTGTACCAACAGCATGATGTCAATCCTCTAGAATTAAAGTCAACGTGCTAACACAACTTTTTTCAACATCTCACGACATAGTCACGACACTGGCTTAGTCATCAAACAATCACATTGGCCTTTGAACATTGTGGAGCAATGGGATGTGCGAATATTGTAGAACACGTTTTGCGCCCACTAAACCACTTGTTTGGTGAAATGGTGTCACCATTTTTATCCAAAACATTAGCTGGTATTGTCAGATTGATCAAATATCACAAAACCGTTGTGATCATTTGTTGTCTAACATATCCATAACTTGATGTTATGTTCGACGCACCAGCAGTTAGTGGATAAGGGTTTTTGTGCATGTCGTGCACGTTTTCTGTGCTGGCCGTTTACCCAATTTCACATGGCTAAAGTATCATGGTATGAATCGCATACCGTGACCCATTGAAAAGAGGTTTGTCTCCAGCACTTGGTCATGCGCTCTGACCTCCTGCGTTCATGCAAGTCAAGCATGTTTTAGAACTGGTGCTCAACCGACGATGCTTTTGTAGCATGTTCCATTTATGGATACAGAGGAGTTCGTCCACCTTGAGCATGGTCCAAATCTGAGGAAACTGTCCTTGTCACACCTGTTATTTATCCATTTGAATTTTGGTTTGTACTTCTTTCAGACGTATCTTTCCATACTACTATTGGCAGGGCGAAGTTCTTAACTTTAAATGGTCGTCACTGTCGGTGAGGACCAAGATCGTTGTGTTCTTGTTACGCCGTTTGAACAAACCCTTGATCACCACAACCATCTATGATTGTTTCTAGCTATGTCTGTCGGTTCTCCATTTGAAGGGTTCGACAGTATGACAATCCCCGACTTCGTTGAGATGCCTTGCAAACGCCAAACGACGTGTTTTGGCGCTTTGATAAACGCGCTTGACGCACTTGCTTATAGATTCACTCCACGCATAGATCGTATGCTTTTTTCTGGTGGTCTATCGCAAGCTAGCACGACAAGTCAACAGTTGCCTTGTTTTTCTAGTTGATACAATGGGGTGCGATCAGTACCCATGTTATCGGTGCAATCGGCAGCTTATAATATGTGTTGTACCATCAACACTAGCATGGCTTGTCCAACCAGAACTCATGGCCATGGTGCGATCCGCACTCGCATCAATGGTGCATTCAGCACCCATGAGAAAAGTGCAACTCGCAGCTTTTGTCAATCGTCCAATCGGAGTTTATGAAAATGGTGCATTCTGCACTCGTGTCAACGATTTAACCGACACACTTATCAGCCATGTCTTTAATATCGTGCTAGTCGTGCGTTCGGCACTTGCGTGAATGCTACGATTGCATTGTCCATGTTGGTCATATTTCAGGTGTAACCAACACATGTCAATCGGCCATCACACGTGGATTTCTACCATCGCGTTTGTGTTTAGAGTGCGATCGGCACTCACATTCTTATTTTGTCGAAATCCATTCACAGATGAATTATTCAACATTCTTGGTGCAATCGACACCCACGTGAATACGGAATCAACATTTATTTTGGTCATGTCTTTGTAGACCATGAGCAGTGCGTTTGGCAAGAGTATCATGGATGCTTTCGACATTTATGATTTAAGTGCAACTGGCACTTTTCACTAATGTGTTCGACACCGAGAAAATTGCTCCAACCAGCACTTGTGTTGTTCCCCGAGTGCAACCGGCACTTACGTCAATGACGTGGTTCACGTCCGTGTAATTGTACAATCAACACTCGTTTTGTGATTTCTACACATTTTGCATTGTTGCGACGAGTAGGTGAGTCGTCAAGTGGTCACAACAAGTACGGTGCCTTATTATTGTTATTTTTTTCTTAACAAGAACTCGTCTCGATGCACGTCACCATTGTGGTTTTACAACGCGGTGTCGTAGTGGCTCTTTAGCGTATGTACGACTCGCATTGAGCCATGTCGTGACTTTGGAAGGTCAGCCCTTTCGGATTTTCTCACAAAATACCCCAAACTTTGAGGTTGATTTACAAAAACTTAGGCACTGTCGGTGCTAAGTTTTTGTCGTTGAAACATTTCCAGTTGAATTGCGTTCAGAACATCCCGGGAGGTAGTCCATCCCTCCCCTCCCGTTCGGTACCATTGGCGCTATGGGAGGGAGGGCGATGGACTCCCGTCCCTCTCTTCCCCTTCGGTGCTATCAACACCATGAAGAAGGGGGAGGAGGGAGGGGTCTGTTCCTCTCCTCCCATTCGGTGCCATCAGTGTAGTGGAGGGAGGGGGGGGGAAGAGGGGCTCCCATCCCTCTCCTCTTTGGGTCGTCGGCCCGTGTGAGAGAGGGAGGAGAGGGGAACGCCTCCTCTCCTCCCACTTGGACCGTCGGCCATCATCAAAGGGAGGGGAGGAAAGAGAACGTCTCGTCTCCTCTCCCTTGGACCGTTGGCCCACGTGAGAGACAGGGGAAAGGGAGAACCCCCCCTCTCCTCCCCATTGGGCAGTCTGCCCACATCAGAAGGGGAGGGGGAGAGAGAACGTCTCTCCTCCCCCTTGGGTCGTCGACCCATGGCAAGGGGGAGGGGGAGGATCGCTCCCCACTAGTTCCATCGCCCGCCGGGACATTCGGATAGGGCCTTCGGGCTCGGCCTGTCGTGCTCTCGCATCTCAATTGCGAGTTCGCTCAAGGGGTGTTTCGCTAGGAGAGGTAAACGGATTTTGTCTTTTACCTATTTGGAGAAATCAGTGCTCATCGAACTTTCGGCTCAATGAGCTCTCCGACAAGCTAGGCTTCGTGAGAGCACGTGCTCGCTTCGTCCCGCACTGGCTCGCTCTAGCGATTGGACGACATTTGGACAAGCAGTCCAAACCTTCGAGTAGGTTTTGCACAACTCTTTCATCGGCTTGCGTTGTCTATCGATGTCGAGATCCGACGTGTGAGTGTATTAAACACTCATTTTTTTCCTCTCGTGGAAACGCTGGCTCTGATGACAATGTAACGGTAAAAGGCTATTTTGAGACTAACTATGGAACCAAAACGTAGGCTCTCAAAATAGTCAGTCCAAGGAGGAGCAACGAATGGTCGTCTCAGCCATATTGGAACGGGACCGTAACGCCAAGCTGAGACGAACCGCGCCACAAACGGACATAGTCGTCATAGGGCATTTTTGCAAACATGCATCTTAACCCTAATCGTTCCACGTGGCAGTGCCATATTGGAACGGGACCGTAACGCCAAGCTAGGAGTGGAGAAGGAGTGACGCGATGGATTTTCCATCGCGGCACTCCTTTCACCTAAAATCCGGCCACAGATATTTTCCAGGCTAGAGTCGAACCAGACTCTAGCCTATTATATTTTTCCGGGCTTTGGCTCCTCAAAACTTGAGCCTCGAGCACCTGAAGCACCCAATAACTATTGAACAACCATTTTTAACCAAAAAATGATTCGTATGCTATAGCAATATCCTCTCCAAGTGCCCGAAAGGCATATGGGAATAAATTCTTGAGAGAAAGTATCAAATACACGTGATAGACAAGAAATAGAATCAACACGATCTGTTGCAACTTAACAAACATGTCCTAAGAAATACTCCTGATATTCATTTTTCCTATGCGACCTTGTGCACAGAAGGATGGGTATATCCTATCTTTTGATAAAAAATCATTTATTCATGGGATAACTCGATGTAGGAAAACCTATCGAAGGTTTTCCAAGTGGGACCCTTGTATGGGATTATGGAAAAAAGGCAAAGTCAAAAACTGGTTGTTACATTCATGGGATAACTTGATGTGACACAAAAGTGCATGATCATAATTACATGGAATAGACACCCGGAAGGTAATTTTCCAACTTGAAAGGTATGGATTGTGATAATGGTTCGCCTGTTTGTGAATTAAATTTTTTAAATACTTTATTTGTGGATGAAATCCATAGAAGTTGAGTTCAATTATCTCAGTTAACCTAGTAACAGCAAGGTGTTTTTGGCAGGGAAGTGAGCGGCAGCCTACAGTACCCAGTTGAGACAGAAATGAGGAGGTGATGGTTGAGACCAAGATCTTTAGGTTGGAACATTGTCATGTTTAATGACGGATTTTGATGACAAGTGCACGTGGTAAACAACCAATGTCACCTCCTTCAAAGATGAGCGAAACCTTTGAAAAGGAGAAGAAATGTGCTCAGCATCCATGTCTTTGGACCTTGGTGCCTCCTAATCTTAAGATCAAGCTAGCATGCAAGTTGTATGGGCTTGGTGGAGCTTGGTAGAGTTCAGCAAACCAACCCACGGGTTCTCAAAGAGGTTTGATAGACCTATGTGTGGTCATGAACTCGTGGTTGCAACCGGGAGAACTGATGTCCAAATCCTTGATTGTAGGTAATGAAAACATTGCAAGGAGGTACCACCTCGGCAGTAGTCCCTAATAAGACATTATGTCCGAATGACATACAAAAGTGGTGTATCGACTTGGATGGTTGTCACAAGGACGCGTGGTTGATTGGTCGCAAGGATGCTCCTCATAAAGGGATAGGAGGTGGAACCACAACAGTTTGATGAGCGCATACCACATGAAAGGTATGGAAAATCAACCTCTATACCCTCTTCCAAATTTTGTACCCTCTTCCAAACTGGCAAAACATTGAAAATGTATGTCCCACAAGGCATCGACCATGCCGCAATTACACACGTATGATGGATATCCAGTGAAGACACACCAACACTCATGAAGAATGTACAAAGGTTGTACGTTTCTCACCTTGGTGAGAGCGAAGAAAATATGCGATCAACATGGGATGTTGTATGCCAATCACCAAATCACGGAAACCATGTATGTGTGTGGTTGATTGTGCGTGAACATGACACAAATGTGATCTTATGCACGCTTTTTCAATTGCTTTATTTGCATCATGAACTATGCGATGATCAAACCTTTGTGAGCAATGATAAAGCAGGACGCTACGAAGCAAAAGAGGAGGAATGTAGTGTATGGACCATTTCTATGGTTAAAAATGGTTGTTACACATTTTTTTACGTACTCTGGGTACTCGAGGTATTAGTATTGAGGAGCCACAACCCAACTACCAGCTAGCGTCTAGATTGACTCTAGCCTGGAACGTCCTTCGGTCAGAAATGGCAAGAGGAATGTCGCAATGGAAGATCCATTGCGTCAGTCCTCCTCCACTCTTAGTTTGAAATTAGGGTACTATTTCCACGTGGCTAGGCTACGTGGAACAACAGGGTGCATGTTTACAATCATGTCCTACGACGACTACATCCATTTGTGGAACGGTTCATCATAGCCAAAATGGCTGAGGTAACCATTCTCCCTCTCATGCGGGACGACCATTATGACGGCCTAAGTTTTGGTTCCACACTTAGTCACAAAACGGACCACGTTTATTACACTCAATCATCGTCCTTTATGGATGTATCCCAGCATTATCTTCAAAAATCCCCTTGAAAACAATTTATGTTCTTATTAGACCCCTTTGAAACACACGCCTTGAACATTTCATGGTTTCTTCTTTGTGCTGTACTATTTCACTCCACACTACAATAACAATGGGCGCATCCTTCCATTTCCCTAATCCCAATGCTCCTAGACTCCTCTCTAGAGGCACTCCTACAACACATGTGGCTCTTCTCTCATATTGGCCAAGAAAGGCAAAAGATAAGATTAGTGTCAAACCGATCGGGCCAACTTTCCTGGGGTAAATTGATCAAACAATCTTGTTCTTAACCTCCTCCAAGTTTCAAACCTATCAGATTCCTAGACTATCCGAGACTCTTACCTAGTTTTGGTGGTTGAGAATTTACGCCAACCTGAGCGGCCAAAAAATTTCTTCACAGCTCGATAGTTGCTGGTCGTTAGCGATGTAGCCAAATCAAAACTTTCCTTTTTTTAAGTTGTTGATGGCAGTAGTGTCGACAAATTCACACTGGTTGGATCGGAGACCCCGTTGCCTCTCTCTTTGTCTTGGCGAAACAAGAGTGTACAAACCGTATAGAACATTTTCTAAATAATTCAGCTATTTTGAATCAACTCTTTGGTCAGAAGGTCGTCCGTGGCATGGCTTACAATGTGTGCCTTCCACATTAGGCTTTGGGCATTTAGTATGGACGTAATAGATCGTCAGATCAAACTTAGGGTCAGTTGTGACCATCACTTATTCTGTAAGTGTTTTTTTAGCAAGTGCTCGCCTTTCGTATCTGTGCTGTCCGTTGATGTGTGTTCGTGGTGACTGCTTACGACGTCGCCTTAGACGGGTTTGTTCCATTTCTTTTGCCTAGTTGGCCTTTGTGACCTTCTCATAGATGAGGCCCATTGATGCCATCGTTATTTCTCTCGTTCTGTTGGTGGAGAAACTTAAGTCTCCATTCTTCTCCACATCTATGCTATCTTTGTGGAGTTTCGTTCAACTCAGAGGCTGCTTTGGGTGCTGAGGTCCCCCCCATCACCCTAGTAGACCAAGTGCGTAAGAAAAACAAAAGAACACTATGCAAATCTGCTGATTCAACAAGGATAAATTGACAAATTAATCCTGGTTGCAGCTCTGTCCTCAAACGAGGTGTCTTGCTCCTATTCATATCCAAATTGGGAACCTACTTGGTTCCAGGCCTATCAGAGACGTAAACCTGGCTGCGATGGTCGAAGTTTTATGCTGACCTAAACAGCTAGATGGGTTGCTTTGACGCCCAGATGATCCAGGCCTTCAGCGCATGAGAATATTTTGAAACATTTCTTTCGACCTTGCTAGCTCTACAAGACTGACGATGGTTTGAAGTTGTGATTTGTTTTGTCACGCTTTATCGATGGAAACAAATCCTGGATAAATGGACAAAGTAACCCTGGTTACGACTCTGTCCTCGTATGAGATGTCGTGCTCCTATTCACTTAAAAAGTCCGAACCTACCTGGTTCGTGGCCTACTAGAGACACAAACCTGGCTGCAGTGGTCAAAGTTTTATGTCGGCCTGAACGGCTGGACGCGTTGCTTTGACGCCCGGATGATCGAGGCCATCAACGATTGAGAGTGAATCGAAATATGTTTTCTCGACGTAACTAGCCTCGCTAGCTTTGCAATACTAACGATTGTTCGAGTTTAGGATGTTTTTTATCTTTCATTGTTGATGGCTCAAATCTTGAGTGAACTTTATGTGAAGAGACACGTGAAAACATTGCTTTCACAATTTTCAGACCGCTCGCAATGTCGCCATTTCCGGGCGGCCTACATTGTGAGACTTTCATGTCAATTCGGATTAATCTAATGACCAGATGGACTGGTGGATGAAAGGGACAGTCATTGCTGACCGTCACATATTACGGATGTGGAGTTTTCGAACAGGAGCTTCCAAGACCTACCCTTAACGTCGTCGGATGTCATGGCGGCCAGTGAGGTCGTCGCCTCGTAGAACTTTGCCCAGTTTCCTTTGTGAAATTAATTTGAAGAATCGGAGAAAATACAATTTTACCAAGGTTTTCAAAAGGGCATAAATGACGGGTCCCTGGCAGGGCACTCAGGTATGATGACTTTTTGGAGGGGCACTTCAATATGACGAATTTCTAAAGGGGCACGTAAAAATAACACTTTTAAACAATTATTTCAAACTTGAATTTTGACTACTTAAAATAATTGTTTTGAAATAATTGTTTCTAGAAGATACTACCAATGACGACATTTGTGCGTGCTCCTTGAGAAACGAGGCTACTTTTGGCGTTTATGACGGATATCACAAGGTTAAAGGTGAGCGAGAGAGCTTTAAGCGAGTGACATGAGAAGGTCAGAATGGCATGAGGTTGCGTTTGATCTTATCACAAACACCATGTGTGATCATGTGAAATTTTGAAAAAGAAAGAAACTTCCATCTTTACATTGAGAGAAGACATGGAGATAGGTGTCAGTTTTGCACGGCATAGTCGTCATTTTTGCATGCCCTTACACAAATTCATCATTTTGGCGTGCCCCTACAAAATGCCATCATATCTGAGTGCCCCGCCAAGGACCCGTCATTTTTGTGTGCCCATTTGAAAACCCTGGTAAAATTTTGTTTTCCTCGAATAATCGTGAGAAAACATTGTTCTCACAATCTATAAATAGCTCGCAATGTCGTCGTCAAGACGGCCTACACCATAAGGCTTTCCATATCAGGTGGGATAAATCTACTGACCAGATGGAACGACAGACGAAACGGGCTGTCATCGCTTGCTGACACATATTTTTGCTAGTAGTTGTTTCGAACAAGAGCTTCACAGACCTGCCCGTCGTCGACGTCGCCGAATGTCATGGCGGCTGGTGAGGCCGTCACTCCGCAGACGTTTACCCATTCAACAATGGCAAGTTGTGTTCTAGCGAAGTCCTCATCCACGCCAGGGTTCTATGACCAAGTATAGAGACGCATCTTCTAACTATGGCGACTTAAACCGCATCACCATCGTAATGGGCTCACGACCAAGTCCTCCAAGATGTGGATGAGAACTTTTGCTAGAGAAATCTCACTCCGCAAACTCAGCAAATAATAGAAAGAATAACAATGAGAGTTGGACTTGCGAACCTGAAAGTTTGCAATGAACTCCTTGCCGCAAAGAACACACTATAAGAACAAACAAACAAAAAAATAGAATACCAGAAAACATTCCGTAAGGAAATCAATTCGTCGCACTAGGCACCCTTACAACTGAGGTCTAGAGTAGCATTTCAACAAGTGACTAGAAAAAAGCAATTTAGCCAAACCAATATCTAAATCCAAAATAACCATTTTCAAATACAAGCAGAAGAAGGAATTGGACCGAGAAAAAAATTAATAAAAATGACTTTAAAGCGAAATTACTCCATGCATAAAAATGTGTACTACAGTTATGAATCATTATGCATGGTTTGCATGGATTAGATTTGTTTTATAACATACACAATATCGATTGATTTAAAAAAATTGCTTTATGATGAAATGAAACATACATAACTCTCAATTAGAAATAACCATAATACTGAAATGAAGTTTTAAAAATAAAATGGAATGGATACAAAAAGAACATAACGTTTTTTAATTTTCAAGAGATAATAATAATATCAATTATTTAAATGTTAAAAGGATCATATCTTTCATTCTATTTTTTAGCTATTAGCTTCAATATAATTATAATAAAATACTGAAATGAATGAGTGAAAAATCCAATATTATGATAAAATAATTCTGGATTTGACAAATTTGAAATGAATGAGGGAAATACTTTGTTTGTAAAATAATTTGGGTCATTTATTTCTCTGATTCCAATGTATTTTTCCGCTTGTATTAAAAATGGTTGTTTTGCATGTAGACATAGGTTTGGCTGAATTGCTTTTATGTATTCACTTGTTGAAATGCTACTTTGGACCTCAGTTGTAAGGCCGCCTAGTGCTGTAATGGATTTCCTGAAGGACCGTTTTATGGTAGTCCATTTTTCTGTTTGTCCGTTCTTAGTGCTTGTTCTTTGTGGCGAGGGATTCATTGCAAATCGCCAGGTTCGCAAGTCCAACTCTGCTTGTTATTCTTTCTATTATGGGCATATTTGTCCAAGGCGATGACCTGACAAGTCACCACGATAATTTGTGACGATGAGGAAAGGTATAAAGGCGAGGGACTGTTCCAAAAAAATATCTAAAAACACATGTGACGACGAGCAATAGTGCACGGCAAACTCCGCCGGCAAATCTCGTAAGCGCCAAACTCTGACGTGACGTGAGAGACCGACCTGGTACGTCGGCTAAACGACGAGTTTTTTAAGGGAAGTGTGTATGATAAAATATAATATTATTGTAGATGTTTGATTCAGACTTGTTCCTGCTGAACCCAACTAATTACGAAGAACAGAACAGGACCTGCGTTCAAACCGTCGTGAATGTGTGTCACAAACAAGGAAGACAAACTGTTTTCAAATGAATGACGGCCAGAATTGCCTGGGCCGAATGACAATGTTTCAGCCGTTCAGGTCGGCTTACTTCTGCAACCACCGCTATAAAGGTTGAGCATCCGATAGGCTAGGATTCAGGTAGGTCCTAAAGTTTATAATCTGCCTAGATCCGACACCTCCCATGAGGACAGAGCAACAACTGGGGTTTATTTATCAATTTATCCTTCTATTATTCACCGGGTTTGCGGAGTTAGATTTATCTAGCAAGGATAAATTGACCAGATAATCCTGGTTTGGGCCTTATCTGTAGCACATGCGTTGGGTCCGTCTGGAGGAAGAGATTTTAAGGCTACTTGGTTTCCTAGCCTACCGGAAGCTCCGCCCTGGAGGCGGTGGTCGACACCGTACGCCGACCTGAACGGTTGGGCGGTCGTTTTCACGCCCAGGCTCGATTGGCCGTCTCACCTCTTTAGAGTCTCGAAATTTTTAGAAATGGCTCTGATTGTCTTATCTCCCCTCTAGTTTGATCGGAGGTCCTGTTCTCTATACCATGGTCGATGCTAATGAGCTTATGACAACTCGAAGAGAGAATAAATCATATTTGTAAAGTTTCAGAAACATCACGCCCGTTGTAATGGCGCCGTCATCGCTGCCTACAGCTGGAGGCTCTTATTTTACATCGGAGTGTGGCTTAGGTCAGATTAATCGACCAGATCAATCTATCAGTCATCGCTGACCGTCACGTATTTGGAAAACTAGATGTTGGATCTGGCTCTTGTCATACATACCTGCCGTCGTCGTCATAGCCAGTCATGGCGACTGGTCAGGTCGTCGCCGCGGACAAGTTTGCCCATCTAGCAAATGCTCCCATCCACGTCTTCGAGGACTTGGACCCATTGCAACGGTGACGCGGTTTAAGACGCCATAGTTTGGAGACGCGTCTCTATACTTGGTCGCAGAACTCTGACGTGGATGAGGATTTCGCTGGTTGTGTTCCTATCGGATGGACAGCTGCGGCCACAAGGTGCCGCAGGCATGACCGCCTGACACAGGTGCCGGACAACTGTCGTGAGTGTCCGTCTGGAGAAGTACCCTCCCCCCTCACACCTGGCAGCGCACATCGGCCTGTGCCCACCGCAAGGGCTCTACCTGCCGCTCGATCGCGGCGTGAGGGGACGTGAGGAAAAATGCGGCGCGTCAAGCCTGTGCCGCATCGCGCACCTGAACCCATGGCCAGCCAGCCACTGACGATTTGCGTGGGGGG